>JAKUBD010000066.1:0-25816 GCA_030563125.1 Metschnikowia laotica
ACCAGTGTGGATGCCTCGAGTGCAATCAAGCCAGAGCCAACTTTGTGAATTTGGCCCGGCTCGACAAAAGCTTCCACTACACGCATAAAGTATCGCTTGCTGATTTGAGCAAGACTGGATCTGTTGAATCACGCGTTGACTTTGCATATGACGAGAACATCAAGTTTTTGCAGTGGATTGCAAGCTTGCTTCGGAAAGAGGATGTGATGATGGAAAGAAACCTCTCCAGCTCAGGAACTATGTTGGACATGGATAAAATGCTAACGCGCACAAACAACGAGGTCACGCCGTTTGTGCAATTGATCAAGCATTCATGTCTTAATCGAATTTTCGATTTAATGAAGCAGCGTGTGCCAAATCTCCAAGAGGTGAATTTTGGCGGAGTTGTTTTACAGCAGTGAGTGACTTGCTCCGATATCAAAAGTCTTCACCGGCCTGATGGCCGAGTTGAAAGAAAAGTATATAATTACGCCAGAAACTTTTATTCAAGCTGTTCGCTTGCGAAATCGAGCTTCTTCAGATAAATTCATGTTCATATCTATGAAAAAATGTCCGGCAGGCCCATAATAAAGCCGTCGGGCATCTTTTGGATAAATTGTTACTTCGCTTATCCTTGTCCCATTCACACCACCATTGTCAACAGTGATTTCGAGAATAAAGAAGTTCTCCACGTCATTGTCATCTAAAGTCCTTGCAACTCACAGACATGAGCATGCTCACGAAAGAAAGTGACGACAGGTCGTCAGAAATCATCATAGATCCCTATGTCGAGCATAAACCGAAGAAGTCCGTTCTTCAACAAACAAAGGATGTCTTGTTAATGAAGAAGATGTTCGAGAAAGTTGAGGACAGACCAACCCCTCCTGAAGTCTATAATTGGCGCATTTACTATACAGCGCTCATTGCTTCCGCAGCTGCAATTATCATCGGGTATGATGGTGGCTTCATTGGCGGAACTGTCGCGCTAGACTCATTCAGGGAGGAATTTGGCTTGGACGCCATGTCGACTAGTCACGCTGACTCTATCATATCGAATGTGATCTCCGTTTTCCACGCTGGATGCTTTTTTGGCTCCTTGATTTCCTACCCTTTCTCGTATTATCTCGGAAGAAAGTGGTCTTTGATCGTGGCTTCTTCAACAATTACTATTGGTTCCGCCATTATGCTAGCGGCTTCCCTGAAGAATGGTTTGGGTCCTATCTATGCTGGCCGTGTTTTGGCTGGACTCGCTGTGGGCTTTTCTACAAATTTGACGCCGGTTTATCTCAGTGAAATCAGTCCACCTGCCGTTCGTGGTAGAGTCATTGCATTGTACGAAATCGGTTGGAGAATCGGTGATCTTGTTGGGTTCTGGATCAATTACGGTATTGACTCTCACATCCCCAAATCGAAACAACAGTGGTTTATTCCTTTTGCTGTGCAGTTGATCCCCAGTGGAATGTTTTTGGCTGGCGCCATTCTCATGAGAGAGAGCCCTAGATGGTTGTTTTCTGTTGATAGAACAGAGGAGGCAATCGATAACTTGACTTGGTTCAGGAACCTCCCGGAAAGCCATGACTATGTGATCTACGAGATTAATCAAGTTAAAGAATCGCTTGATTATCAAAGAATGAAAGTCGGATTGGGTCTCTTCGATCCTTTCAAGCAAGTATTCGGGGGCAAAGACAACAAGGTCTTATACCGCTTGGGTATTTCTTGTACCTTATTCCTTTTCCAAAATTTCCTTGGTATCCAGTCCATCAACTACTATTCCCCTAAGATTTTTGCAGGTTTGGGTGTCGAAGGCACAAACGCTACTTTATTTTCGACTGGTATGTTTGGTGTTGTCAAATTCATTTGTACTTTCATCTACATTCTTATCATTGTGGACACTTTTGGCAGAAGAAAAGCATTCATGTGCTCATCCACCATTTGCGCAATCTGCTTCTGGTATATTGGTGCCTACTTGAAAGTGAATGACCCTACCAAGCCAGGTATTGAAGCTGGTCCTGGAGGAACTGCAGCCATCGCCATGATGTACATCTGGATTGCTTCATTCATTCTTGCATGGTCCGGTGGTCCATTTGTGGTTGGCAGTGAAATTTTCGATCAAAACATCAGATCTTTTGTTCAAGCCATCAACTCGGCTGTATCATGGGTTCCTATTTTTATTATGTCCAGATTCACCACAAAGATGATTGAAAAGATGCAATACGGTATCTACTTCTTCTTTGCATCTTTGGCAGTTCTCTCTGTCCCCTTTGTCTACTTCTGTGTTCCTGAAACCAAGGGTGTGGCTTTGGAAGACATGGATAAGTTGTTCGATCGCAGAATCCCTCCCAGACATGCACACGCAGTTGTTATCTCGGATGCCCGTAATCACGCAAACAACACCATGAAAAACCACCAAGGCTTGTTCAAAATGGACACAAACAAGTCTAACGAAATCAGTCAAGTCGAAGATCGGGATCTTTTACAGGCTCAAAAAGTATAACTCTACAATGAAATTAAGTATTTGAAGTAATGATATTTTTTAATGACAGACTCATAAAGTATACTCTACAATAAAATTAAGTATCGGAAGTAATGATGTTTGTTAATGACACGATGCTAAATAATGATCAAATGAGTAATCGCTCATTTAAATCAAGCCACTCAACGTTAGCTTTTCTAAAAAAGGCGAGAAATCATCTTTTCTGATTTCGATGATAGAAGAATCAAAATTGTTGATTCTCACTTTCGCTCCTGAGCTAGCAGCGACTTTCTGGAATGCAACACTAAACGTGTTAAGTCTAGCAATGAGCGTTGAATGGGCCCGATTGTTCGAGTTGGAAGACTGTTGGAATATTTTGGCCTTGGCTGAGTTGTCTAGACCTCGAGGGTATTTGGGAGCCATTCCAATAACTAGATATGTATCACTAGTTTGGTCCAAGCTGGCAACAACAAGAGGCTTGAGGACGTTTGAGCTTGGCTCTTCTTCTTTCTTTGCCAAGAAGTTCATAAGCTCAGCTTCGTTAATGTTTTCTAAGAGCCAATTACCTAACTTAGAAAGTATGAGAGGGTTGCTGAATAATTGAAGATCTGGAATTGCCCCGTCATTCAACACGCAGAGCCGATATAGCCGAAGGTTTTTGATGAGTCCACGCTCCAAGACAGACATTCCTGTTCTAAAGATCAATTTCTGTTTCGATTTTGCACATTCAAGGCCGTGCATCAAAAGATCATAGCCTTTCAACTTGCGATAGTCTCCCACAGACGCCTTTAAGGTTGATGAGACAGCCCTTGAAAGTTGCCCGTGAGCAGACATGTTCAAAGCGTCCCAAGAGGACCAAAAGTTATTGACCCAAAGCTTCTCACGCAACTCGATTCTCGCATTAATCTCGTCGTCGTTCGACGATGTTTTATCCGAAGATGGCCCTTTATCCAGGCTATTTTCGTCATTTTCAAGTAATGCAGTGAGAGATTCGACACACTCCATCGCAGAAAGTTGGCCCGAGTAGCCAAATGTTCTAACAAACCCTTCACGCATTATACCCTCAAGCCCATACAGCGGAAGGTACTTCCCAAAGATAATGGGCAAGTTTCGCTTGATGGACACGTCCATATAAAGCCAGTTTTGTTGAGCGACGGACAAGGATATACCCATTTTGGCGAGCATTTTGTGAAGTTTTTTCTTTCCATCCTCCCTCCACAAGTTGAGTTTCGAGTTCACCATTGAAGAGTAGAAGAGTGAGTCATAGAGGGTCCAGTGTCGTAAAAGGAACAAATGATAGTCATTTTCAATCGCCAAAGTAGTGGAGTCGGCGGTCTTTTCCGAGGTGGTGGCAGCATTAGACGGATTGAGTCTGTACACTTCTTCCTTGTACAACGGTTGGACCTTGTCATACACCTCGGGATGTAGTCTGTCCAAGGAGGAAACACCAATTATCGAGATCCACAAGTTTTCTAGGTTAGTTTCTCCGATGTTGGCTAGAAGTGCGTAGATGATTGCGGTGGTGGCAGTGAGAACAGAGGTACCCTGATTATAGTAGTTCTCGAGATTATCCTCGCTTGATCTAAGCTCGTGTCGTCTTTGTTTCTTCATCTTTCTGGCTTTGGCCTCTTCGCGTTTTCTCTTTCCCAAGCCAGATGGTTCGTCGTCCAGATCGTGATCCGTGACGACTATTTCCTCGCGGTCATCCTCGGAACTGAGATCTTCCAGGTCATCGCTTTCTGATTCCTGATCAGATGCATCCACGAGCTTCATGTAACAGTCTTTCTCTGTGCCGAGATTCTTGTCAATGTAGCCATCATCGAAGCAGACCACCATATGAGAACCGAAGACATTGTCCAAGTTCCAGGGCCTAGTTCCGTCTATCACGTAAATCTTTCGGCGGAATGACGGGCCCTGGTTACGGTTTTCGTAGTCCAAGTCGTCCCAGTCAGGCAGCGCCGAGGCCATACCCTCCAGAACGAATTCATCGGCATTAATATCGAAAAAGGCCTCCAAGTCGATCATGGCTCCACATCCAATCAATATGATGTTCGACACGTCGGAATCCAACTTGTCGTAATGCTCCTTGAGGTCTGCGTAACCCACGACGGGAATCATCTGATATTGGATCAAACTTTTTTTCAACACCAAACTCAAAATCTTTGCGGTGCAGATGCTGTCAATGCTGAGGCATGACACCAACAATATTAGCTTGCAAGTGGAGTGGGACGACGACGTTCGCTTGATTTCGGCAAACGTTTGCCCAAATTGTGATGGGTTTATGTGCATTGGTGACGACGATTTTTGCCAGCTCTATAAAAGCAGAATGTTTCTGCGTTTGCTGTGAAAAATTACGTGTGTGGAGGTTTCTCTGCTCGCCGAGTATTGCAATGGTTGAGGATGTCTCGTGCTCGTCCAAACGCGTTCTGTCTGAGTGGGCGCGATGCTTCAAATCTACAAGACGCGGTCCAGCCTGACCTACAGAGAAATTGCTTGCGTAGTCTTTTACCGCTTTTTTTTTTTTTCAACATCCTTTTTGCTGTTTATAAAAGAATGGCTATTCTTATAATAATATATTCTCTGAATTTATTTTGTCACTGTGAATTGCTATGTGATGCTGAGTCTCTTGACTCCTACGTTGCCTGACCGAGAGGCTAATAAAGACTCGAGAGCATTGAAACTGCTGAAGAGACCCAAACTCCATTTAACGTTGCTTGTTCAAATGTACGAGAAACTGCCAAAGCTTCGTCTCGCACGAACATTGATGTCCCACGTAAGAAAACCGCCCTCTTCACAACCCACAAATAACTGATTTTCCTGCCAGTCCAAGCCCGCGATTTCCATTTCGCCGTTGACATGGTTGCCTGCGTGCTGATATGACTCGTGTGATTTGCGGTAAAAATCGTCCTGTGGTACGTCTTGTAGACCTAAGCCGCGTTGTGGATTTTGTTGGCACTGTGTGGCTATTTCCTGTTTCTCAGTAACACTTTCGTCACACTCGTTAAGTGGAACATGAGGCGGCTCGTAAACAAAGTTTTTGAACAACTTTGGATTGACGTTGGTGAGATAATCGTAGTCATACACCAAAGGTGCGGTGAAGTGGGATGCTTCATTGTCAAAAATCTTCACGACCTTGTGGACGTCAGTGGCACTTTCGTCCTCGCACTCAACTCCGGTGTTTCTGAACTTTGAGTATTGATCCAATGCGAAAGGGAACACAACAACCTGGTGGTTCGACTCTGAAAAGTCCCTCACGTCAATCAAATGTACACGCCCCACATGCTCCAGTACAACGAGCAAGTCCTGAACAGATGAATTCAAGAACTTGCATGCTCTGAAAGCACCAGACTGGTGGCCCGGTCTCGTAGATTTGATCTCATGCAAGGGTTTTTCGGTCCTTCTCAAATCAAATAGACAGCAGGTACCGTCCTGAAAAGCGGTTGCAAGTGTGAGCTCATTATTGTGATAAGATATTCCAAAACCTGAGTCGTGCTTTGTTGGGATTGTCCTGATAGTGGGCTTTGCAGATGATGGGTCCATGAGAAAGACGGAGCCAGAATCTCCAGTCACAGTGACGAGCCTTCCGTCAGGGGACTGGTGAACGTTATTCAAGGAAGTGTTTGGTTCACATACTATGTCTCTGTCACCTTTGACGCCTGCATCAGAGATGTCGACACTATAGAGATGCGAGTCGTTGTTGCAGACGTACGAGGTGTAAGCGGAGTTGGTATTGGCTTGTGGGTAGATGGTAACGGAGTTATTAATCATGCCTCCCAACAGAAACGACATCTCAGATTCCAAGGAAGGGGTGTATATGGAAAATATACCCTTGAGTGAATTTTTGTGAGAGGTCTTGCCATAGTCCTGGGTTAAATCGGGTAGGTTCATCGAGTAGACCTTGGCCAGAGTGGTGAGCACTCCGCCGGTGACGATCAAGCCACCCGGGGCATAATTGAAGCATCTGGGCCGGTATGGCAACGTAAGATAATTTCTGGACTTCACGCTTGTTCCCTTCAACAGCCTCATGGATAGCATGCGGATGTGTTCGTCATAAGTGTGAAACACAGACCCCGCCGAGGAGTCGATTTGGACCAAGTCTCGAAGTTGCCAGTGGTTAACAGAGAGCCTGACGTTAGAAACATACAGAGGATCTGGATTCAAGAACATGTGACCATGGTAATAATTCTGAAAACACCGATATGTCGATATGGACAGCCGGCGTCGATCAGGAAGGCTCCAAATCAGGTTCTTTCTATCAGAGGGTGGACAGGACAAGCCAATAGTCATGGTATTCTTTTGAAAGAAGCGAAGTGAAGAGTAGCGCCGAGAGGTGAAATAAAGTGGAAAGCTAAAATTGGTGGAACCTCGATAAAAGATGTAGGAGGTGGAAAATTAATCGATAGCGTTTCTGTCGGAGACGTCTGATAACTGTCGAGTGATTTCAAGGTGCACAAGGGTGACCGTCTGGTGGGGTTTTTATGTGCCCATAGGTAGTATATAGGTAATTCCAGTCTTCGAAATGAATAATGGAATATCCAACAGCAAGCCCACTACTGTATGAAGCAGGGGTTTACAATGAGGTCATGCAGTCAGCTGAAGACTGGGGAAGACTGCAGGAGCGCACCCTAAAGATGGAGAGGCTCTGGACCGCGAAAAGCCTGGCACTTTAAACTGTGGTAGGGCGACAGAGAATGTGGGCCAGTACGACGAAGATGGTTACGCTTAGTCCAGACCTATCACCAAAAGACCACGCAAAAGCGTCAGCTGCCCCGAAATTGGAGGTGTGGAAAAATAAAATAAAAAAACAAGCGATTGTACGACTCTCGACGTGTAATGACGTAGCGTGCAGAGCCGCGCCGTGTTTCTTTTTCGCGTGAGACTACGACTCCATTCGTGTGAGTGGCCTGCTACTGCATGGAAACGGTTACATACTTCTATGGTTTAGGAATTGGACTCGTGCTTGCAAACACAGGAATTTATGGGCTTATTAAGTGGAGCGTGCTCGGCTGTCAGATCACCAGTCGCCATCGGTTTCCATCTTCTCGGCTCAGTTCGCCCTTTCACTAGCGCTCAAGCCAATCGCAGCTTTGATAGACTCTCATCTAGTGACCTCCGTACTTCTTACTGGTGCCAACTCGGCCGCGATTCAATGCAATAGAATGTGCCAAGATGCCAGATCTCCGTCTGCAATTTCTTCTCTGGTCAGTTCGAGCAACAATCGCGCTGCCCCTAGCGCTTTATTTCCATCGGAAGCATCTCATGTACTCGATATCATCGAGACCCTGGCCCTCTGTTAACACGACTCTGATTTCCCTACCGGCTAGAGTGTTTCCAGATGATCGCCCACACATGTCTTGAATTCCTGTTGCGATGCTCAAAAACTCATTTCTCAAAAGTAAAAAAGGCCCTAATGGAATTTTGTGGAACGGAAGAGGAACTATCCTGCTCGAGAGAGCCGCTAGAGACTTGCTCCCCAATGTCTCTTGACCCACCCACAGTCTCTCACTCCTTCATCGCCCGCATCTATTTTCCAGTTGTTCTGCGGATCGTCGTAGTCATTCTCGAAGTCACCGGCCGGCTTTGATATGCAAATGTATTCACCGTTGGGCAAGACACAGCGGAGTTGGGATGCTGAGAAGGGACAAGGACAGTCTTGAGGCTTTGATACACACAGAAGCGAGTCGGGACAAAGGTATTTGGCGCACAGGCTGCCAAGTATCTGATCCTCCAACGATGACTCGGCTTGCTCTTGATGATGGAACTGATTTTGTAAGAAGTCGAAGATGCTTGCTTGTGCTAACATCAAAAGCGCTAAGGTGGACAAATAGCTTTGCAACATTTTGGGAATGAGATATGAGTAGTCTTGTCTTGTCTTGACTTCTTTACACGTCAGTTGCAATAGAAAGTTAGATTGTGTGCAGGACCTATCTTGTGTATCGGGTGCCAACCATTGTAAAACTTCGGTGTGGTAAAGGTGGCTATGTCCCGCGAGTAAACGAGTTCTGGTGAAGTTCAATATGGTGATACGTGATCGTTGCATTTTTTGGCTGGCCTGATGGGTGGTAGTTTAGGTTTCCAACAGGCGAGTGCATTTGGGCCACCGCCCGATAAGTGGTCTACTAACGTGTAAGCGACAAAAGGTTTCCAGGAAAACTCTTAATATCCAGCCGGCCGTTTCCCATGACACATTACCTCGAAGGTTGCTTGTGTGCCCAAGACTTTCTCACTACTTGCTGAGCAAACACTGGCTGCGATGTCGCAGATTGTGCTATGCTAGCATAAACATAGCATTGTCTGTATTTAGACACTCCGAGAGAATGTAGTTGGTAAATCACTGACTGAAAGTTGTCACTACTATTTGGACCCTTCGATTCCCTTACAATGCACAAGCCTCCAAGTTCGCCTTTTCTGTTATCTGCCCCAAGAGATGACTTGTTTTTCCTCGTTGATGAGAATTCGTTTATAATTGGAGGTTTATCAAGAAGCGGCGGGCCCATGAGTCCCAACACGCTTAATCTGACAGAGACATGCTTCGTTAGCGATGGGTCTTTGTCGCTGCCAATATGTCCCGAAGACTTTTTTGAAGAAAGAGAGGTGGCAGGTTTCTACGGCTTCAACAAGCCAGATGCTGACAGAGAAATCTGTCCTCAAAAACGTGAGGAGATGTGGAGGCGGCTTTTGACTCTGACAAATATAACCTCGAGACATCGAGATTACCGGCGGTTCAGGTACTACGATTTGATTAGATCCAGACTTAATCTCTCTAAATACAAACCACAACCATCGGAGAATTCAAAAGTACGCTTCCAGCAGAAAGTGAAAGTCAAAGAGTTTTTGCACGACAGTATTCTTGCCGAACCTACCAAACTTCCTAACCCAACCAAGCGATCTAAATCTATATTATCTGTCCCAGGGAAGTTTTACGAAGACAATGAGCCAAATTTTTTCCTCTTTAGTGGGGAAGAGCCGATTCTTGACCTTGAGGACCAAATTGGTCGAATGGAGCGACGCATTGCTTTCCAGAAGTCTCATTCGTGTGAAAATCTCGACAGGCTCCTAGGATCTGCTTTTCATCACGCATCAGTCACCTCTGAAAGCGTTCTTTCCATCTTCGAGACTATCAGCCATTTGGGAAAAATCATACTGGAGATTCTCAATCGTTTTCAGGCAATCACCTCACGATTCGTTGTTGTAATGGACTTCTCTGACGGTCTTAAAAATATTCACAAAGATCGTGAGATGGATCTATCCATTGGCAGATGTTACAAAGACAGTCTTGAGCTACTCCGCAGGATATCCGAGTTCAAAATGAATCTCGCTGATAGCGAACTTTTGGTAGGTTCTAGCTGCAGTCAAATTGACCTATGTATACGCCAAGTACTCCACTACGCCAAATACACTCTGGATTTATACGGTGCAGTTTGGCAGGACCAGATCTCGAGCTTTAGCGATGATGCTATTCCACCGACCTTCCATTGTGGCTACCGCCGATGTGTCGAGTTTCTCACACATATGAACTCTGAAAAAGTCGCCAAGGTGTCCAAAAGAGACTTTCAGAAAATGATGAGCGACATCAATAATGTTGAACATCTATGTGGAAACCTCCTTGGTTACATAAGCAAGTTAAATACTTAAGGGATGTGATGCTCTAACCCCTCACGTCAGCCTAATACAACCAAAATAATCACCTTGTTTCGTATTTAAGAAAAAAATTAAATGGAATTCAGACATCATTCCATTTTTGTCTCTATTTAGCATGATACACCGTCTCGTCAATGAAGAATTATAAAAAGAAATGTCTCCCGAGAAGAAAAAAATTGGGGCGAGCTGGGAATTGAACCCAGGGCCTCTCGCATGCTTGTGTCAACTCAGTGTACTAAGTCGTCGCCCAAAGCGAGAATCATACCACTAGACCACACGCCCTTTTCTTGCTTTCGTAAAAAGGGTTCCTTTCCTGAACTCAATGTTTTTTGAAAGATTTTCTCCAGGCTGGGGCCACCAGCTAAGAATCACGAAACAGCAATCTTCAGGCCTGAGCATCAAGGTCCTCAGCTTTCAGCTAGCTGTGCATCATGTGATTGCCGTCACATGCTCAGTGTGTAGTCTGCATGGCACACCGATGTCCTTCAGAATATTTTTAATAAATTTGTTAAGATTTTCTTGTTAATTGACGAACGAGAAAAGAAAAGAGAAAAAACCTTAGAAAAAATAATAATAATAATAATAATAATAATCGCTTTTCACGCAGATAAGTTCACGGAACAACGCGTCTGGGCTTGCAATCATCTATTTATATTCGATTGCCAGTGAGTGTGTGATACCACATATACTTGAACGCTGGCTGTTTTGCTGAAACCTAAAGCGATATATCTTTAACTATGACTGCCTTTTAAGAGAGTTTAATGAGTCTTCCACCTCTAGCCTAACTTCAATTAAGGCTCTTTTTTCGGATTTGACTCCCAAAAAACAAATTAATCCATTGATCACACCCGTGATTCCGATTATTGTGCTAGCTAAAGACAAGAGAACACAAACCCAGGGTTGAGCGATGGCTGCGAACACAATTCCAATGTGTATGGCAACAACTATAATGATAGATATGAAAAAGTGGTACGCTCTCCACTTCGTTTGGAAAGGTATAGTGTGGTCAAGATAAGTTGTGACTTCTTCCACGATTTCATTGTAAAGAGCTGTTGAGGGCTTACCATCAACTTCTGTCTGCTCTGCTTTTTTTATGTTGAGTTCAACGCTGTAGGCAAAATGGTCGGAGTAAGAACATGAATAAGGACTGGGGAGCTGTCCTGTAAATCGAACCTCGGCATTAATCGGTACCAAGGTGTTTCTATCAACCAACGCATAATCTAATCGACAAGCCTCCCAAGGCTCTCTATTGGCCCTCCAAGTATTCAAACGAGAGTTGCACGTCACACCCCCCTTAACAACCTGATCACTGGGCGACATCAAAGCGATTTCTTCACTTGGCCTCAAATTCTCATCTTGTAGCAACTCCCAGGAATCATGTAAGCCGCCTAACTCCGTGAATATTTTATGAGGTAAGGATCCTGGTTTTGAATTAAGGTCTCCTACCTGGACCACCGCATACCCAGCCAATCTAAGAGTTTTCACCAACTTTGCTAAATCCCACGCTTGGCAAGCTCTGTGTGTTGAATACGTGCAATCTCCCGTAGGGCCGTATGGTGCATGCATATGACTATTAAGAACAGCTAGCTTGGGGCAGTTTGTATGGGATTGCTGGAATATAGTGACTGCTATGCTCTTTCCAACGTACCAGTCTCCACGGAAGAATGCGCTTGCTCGTCCATTTATAGGGAACCGGTACAAGAATGAGCTTTCAATAGGTATTTTGGATAGTATCGCTAAACCCGGGCCTGCGATGATTCCTGCTTTGAAAAACCGAGAATACGGGAATTTCAGGCGACAATGACGTTGTATGTAATCCCAGTCTTCCTCCACCCAAACTTCTTGAAGAGCGACGATATCTTCATCAGTTTTCAGCAATTCGTGAGCAATTGCCCTTAAGCGCTCTTTCCTAAACTTGGAGACAAATTTTAGGCCCCAACAATTCAATGTGAGGAGTTTGATGGAATCTGTTTCCATATTCAATGTGACACGATAGATGCGACGCCATCAATTCCAAACTTCAGATCGCGAGTTTCGGCCGCGTGCAACAAAAAGGGGCAGCCCCGCGGTAGATTACTATATGACTCTTATTTTATTTGGATGTGGAATACGGACGAGATGAAATTTGTCTGTACTCCCAATCGCTCTTTTCTAATCTCTTAATTGCACCCAAAAAATCATTATTATGATTGTAGTGATGTGTCACGTGATCAAAGGAAACCAAAACAACATGATGCATGCACCTCGATCTCTGTCCCCCCATGTTTTCCCCCGAGCAACCCTCGAGGCCACTCGAAGACTTTCAAAATGTCAAGTATGACATGGAGAAGTTCGCCTCCAAATTCCATGGTCTCCTTCTTGACAAAAAAAGTTCCATGCAGAGCGCCAAGCAGCAGCATGTGAACAAACTCAAAGCCTTGGAACAGAAATCACAGAAGCTTCAAAACGAAATCGAGACTGCCCGCTCCAGAACATTGAAGATGAGAGAAAGAATTTCCAGTAACTTGGAAGAAGTGACAGCCAAGCGAAAAATTGTGGAGGAGCTCGCAAAGCAGTTCGAATCTTTGCAGGCTTCCAAGAGGGAGCTTCGAAAAGAAGTTTCCGAATTGAACAGGGCCTATGAACAAAGTACTGAATCATTGAACTACGCAAGAACAAATCTAGACTTTCAGGTGCAAAGAGATAAAGAGGAACTCACTAAATTCGAGGCCTATATGGGTCTCAAAGTTGAAGCCATTGAAAATGACCTTCTAAGATTCAAGTTTGTCAATATTGATCCCAATGACATTGATAGGGAAGTATTTTGCGAGCTCAGTGTGGCTACCGATAAGTATAAAATTGGGCAGACTAATCCGCAGTTACCACAGACCCAAATTTCCCAGCTAGAGCATAGTCTAAATGAGCATGGGGAAATCATAATATTTTTGAAGGAAATTCGAAGAGCTCTTCGGGTAGAAATCACATAATCCTTAACTTTGATGAAGCCATATTTTTTAGGGACCAAGACATTTATTCCTTTTCTACTCGGAACGTTTTACGTGGCTACGTCTCAAGCAACGGAAGTTCGACCACAATTGAAAACATTTCTGACGCACTCAGAATGGGTGGAGTCAAGCTTTTGGAGAAGTTTACTTGATTCCCGGAATGAAATCGTTGCAAGGTCAACAAGCATATTTATAAACGATACAAACAGTTTCATGGTGATTGCTCTGGGTCCCAAAGCAGGCTTTTCAGCAAAAACTACGTTTGGCAGACACAGCAAAACTTTTCAAATCGATGAGATTGATTTTGGCGCCGAAATAGAGGTGGTCGGATCAGACTACTATCCATTGATTACCCTATCAGCAGAACTATGCTCGGGACAGGCTCAGGTCGAGAGAGAGGTTGACTATGGCCATCACATTTCGTTCACCCCACTGTTGACTGCATCCTTAGAGCTAGCAGGAACTGGCCTCAGGTATACTTTGGGAGCTAACGATATACATTCAATTATGGAGAAAGAAATTATTACATGCCTAGCTGAGAGTGGCGGAAAAGTCCAGCTTCAGGTCAGCAATCGCTTGCTCTCCCTTCCAAATGCAAGGCACCGAACAAGGAACTTCCATATAAAAAAAGGCTTTTTATCTAGCGACAAATGGGCACTGTTGACCACTATGGTGGGAGAAGAAAAGAAACAAGGTGCGATGTTTTACTACAGGTTTGACATGGGCAGACACCGATGTGTAACGGACCAAAGGTATTTTGAAGACAGCTCGAAGAGAAAATGGTTCGAATTGACGGCTCCATTTTCGCAACATTAAATATTTTTATTTCTTTAAACCTCCTTCTCCAACTATTTCCTGGCGGAAGCCAGTAGTAATTTTTCGCACAACTGACAGGTGACGCAGAAAGTATAAACGATAAAGGCTCTTAAAAATCTAGAAACGGTTTCAAAGGCATTTGAAAGCGACAAAAAAATGAAGAGTTTGTACGATATCCGATTTTGCAACTTTTGCCCCAATAAACACCTCTCATCGGCTACATACAACATTTGTTGGTGCGCAGGAGTCTTGGCTCGCGAGAGAATACAATGGGAAACAAAAAACTTGGCTCGATAATAAGCTGATAGTTCGAGATTTGGATCGGCAAAGTACAAATGTTAGCGAGACCTTTTTCATTCATTGACTCTTGCATGTAGCCCCATGGTATTTCTCGGCGCACGTCCGAGAACCTCGAATTCACATGTGTATATATAGTTTCGCGAGTGTATGATAACATGTGAACTTCCTCAAACCCCCTCGTACTATCAACCATGGTGGACCCTGGACAGAGAATCATCTCACATATGAACAAAGACCACCAATTGTCTCTCATTGACTATGTGGTTGTTTACGGGAGTGTGTCACCAAATTCATTCGACCATTCCTCGGTTAAGATTGCAGACATCTCGGCAGAGAGCATTGTAATGACCTATCGCGATAAGAACCAAAAATCTCGAGAGTTGGACTTGAAATGGCTGGAAGCTACGGAAGAAGAAGGAATTGAAGTACATTCACTTCTGGTGATCAAGGCCAAACTCATTGCGATGGCCAAATATGCCGCCAAGAAACGTGGCTATTCCCATAAAAAAGTTACTAAGGTGTCGCTTCCTCGTTCTTTCGGCAGCTGGTTATCATATATTTTTGCCGGAGTTGTGCTCGCTGCCTCAGTTAATAAGGACTTCATCAAGTTTTTAGTGGCCCCATTGAGGTCCGTCGCTCCGAAGCTCGTAGCTTGGGCACCGAAGGCAGCAACAACTTATGGACTTTACACTGCACTCGCAATTTATGCAATTCATGCACTAGAAATTTTGATCGTCGTCTATCCCACAACCAAGAAGTACAGAATGCCCCTCAAAACGAGCCTCTCGTGGATTGCCATGTGCTTCTTTGAAGGTCTATTTGTCTTCGAAAGATTGCGGTTTGTTACAGAGGTTGAGCCTAAGTGAGGGAACTGCCTAGAAACAAAATTCACGAAGTTTGCACCCTATCATCATATTGTATCTACATGGTATGAAATGAGCGATGTGTGGTGCCCACAAACCAATGAAGTCCACTTTGTGGTGAGTCGGCGACTACATAATGACTTAACATTTTTTAGATTATGTTTTTAGGGTAATTGTTTTGTTTGTGTTTGCAACAACAGATTTTATATTTACAATATATGCTGATAATTGCTGATTTGTACATGAATCTGGCCCCTTTTCTGAAACGCTCTGCACCCACCATTCCTCTCTGTTTATCGTATATATATATGATCTACAATAGGGTAGAAATATCAACTGGCAACTTGTCCGAGTGGTTAAGGAGAAAGATTAGAAATCTTTTGGGCTTTGCCCGCGCAGGTTCGAATCCTGCAGTTGTCGTTATTTTTTAAGTGTGTTTTTTTATTTTTAAGTTGTAAGGTTATTCTATGATTTTTCATGATAACACTCTAAGGCTATTTGATTCAATTCCGTGCTTTCCTTGATTATCTATAAAAATCTGGCTTGGCGGCATTCACGCCGTATTCACTCAAAGCGTTGCTCAAGTCTTCCATTGTGAGGACAATCTTGCCTTGTTGGTTTCCAGCGTTACTTGCATACAGTTGAGTTTGCTGCTCGGCGCCTCCTTCAGTTCCGCCACTAGAGTTTGTGTTTTGCTGATTCACGAATTGCTGACCTTGTAGAAGTTGCTTCGCTCTGATCTGTGGGTTGGAGGAGTTATAGACCGCAGATGAACTCCTTATCCTCGAATATTCGTAGGCGTCCTGGGCAATATCTGATATGAATTTTTGAGTTGCGAGAGCCAACAATCTCTTGACACGAACATCTGCTGTTTCAAAGCCATTTTTACCGAGATAGTAGTTGGTAACAGCATCTGGAATGATCGGTGCGAAATCTCCATCCATCAACTCCAACATCTCCTGGAGCGTCTTGTCTTTCTTTGTGAGTTCTGGCATATCTTCTATGTTTGAAGCAGGAGCATTTTCATCAAGTGCTTTGTTTCCATTCAGCTTCTGTTCGCTCGCGATTTCCTCGGGTTGATGTAATTCTGATGCAACATCTTCGTCATCAAACTCCATATCGACATTCTCTTCTAGATGCTGTGGTTCATTTTCAGATGAGTTCATTGTGATATTAGTTTGAAGTGCTCTGTATTACTGAAAATAGGATGAGGAGAACAGACTCAAGAGTCACTCTCAGGAAGTTTCGCGTTGCAGTTACAGTGAAGAGATACACAATGTACAGTACAATGTGGAGAGCGAAACCAAGGCGAGGCTAACTGTTGTCTGATTGTTTCAAACCCGCTGAAATTCGACTATGAATGCATACGAGTCCACGACCTTTGGGAACTCGCTTTCCCTAAGAGT
Source organism: Metschnikowia laotica (assembly GCA_030563125.1). Taxonomy (NCBI): domain Eukaryota; kingdom Fungi; phylum Ascomycota; class Pichiomycetes; order Serinales; family Metschnikowiaceae; genus Metschnikowia; species Metschnikowia laotica. The sequence goes on from JAKUBD010000066.1 coordinate 16,463, forward strand.
CGATGGCGCAATTGGTGCAATGTCACTATCTCCCAATGGGCGAGACGCGGTGTTGGCCGGGAGGAAAGGCTTGTTCATTATAGATTTGGACGACCCTTTCACGATGCCCAGATGGCTTCATCATATAACTTCATGGGAGGTGGCGGATGTCCAATGGTCTCCACATCGTGCTAAACCATCTTGGTGCATCTCTACTTCAAATCAAAAAGCTCTTCTCTGGGATTTGGCCCGTCCGTCCAACAATGCTATCCTAAATGTTTTACACAAGCACAGAAGAGCAATAACAGACATCAACTTCCATCCGCTAGACCCGGAACTCTTGGCAACGTGCTCTATCGACACATATGTCTTCACATGGGATATGAGAACACCCAGAAGACCGGTCAACCAGTGCGCTGAATGGAGAGCTGGCGCCACACAAGTGAAATGGAATCATGGTAACCCACATCAGTTTGCATCCAGTCATCATCACAGCTTCTACATTTGGGATTCCAGAAAAGGTGCTCTACCGCTCTTTAAAGTCGAAAATGCACATAACGGAAAGATCAATGGTTTGGATTTTAGTGGAGGACAGGACAGATTAATAACTTGCTCTACAGATTACACAGTCAAATTTTGGGACATTTCAAAGGCCTCATCAAATCAAATCGATCCCTCGATAATTGTTAAAACAAACTTTCCTGTTGCGAGAGCGCGTGTCCTTCCCTTCGGGACGGATGAATGCTGCGGAATAATGCCAGTCAGAGGAGGTGGTGATGCTGTACACATTCTTAATTACAAACCAGAATACGAGCGTCACAAGGCAACAGATGAAACGATTGTCATGGATGCATCGCCAAACTACTCATTCAAAGGCCACAATGGCCCGATCAAAGACTTTCTATGGCGCACGCAACATGAATCGTACGAGGGTTTTGAGAGCAAGCGCTCTTGGAAAGAGTACCAATTGGTGACTTGGTCACCACTGGATTTTGATCTCAAATTGTGGCCACATGATAAGCAATTGTATGAGATAGCAAATTATAATCCTCAGCACCAAAATTTTTTCGAAATGCTAGCTGTACCTGCAGCTCTGATTTCCGAGTCTCTGAGTCTTCTTATGTCAAATACTGGAACACCGGAGTCTGAAATTAGTGAAGCTTCGGCATGGAAAAAACTGAGCCCACCAAATTATTCATCATATGTTGCTGAACCCAGCACAACACTACCTGATCTTTTGAAACATTCCTCTGGTGACTTGATCTCCAAAATCACAGCGTTTGCAATAAGGTCGTCCAATGTTATCCAGGGAAAGTCAACTCAGATTAATCACTTGAATTGGATTTCTGGTGTTCGAATGGGTCCAAATTCCTCTAAAAAATCAGGGATTTTTCCCTCTAGTATAGACGTCGAGGGCTCACCCTCTAATCTTGGCGAAGAGGTGAGCATCGTTGGACACAAATTTCCAAAAGTCAGGTTTGAAAAAATATCCGTTTCCACGGGCCATCTCGTTTTCTCTTTGCGGGGTCCTTTGCCCGTTGCGCTACCCTCGGATATGCTACATGTGCCTGATGGTTCTAAACTCAAAGAGAAGACTGGTGATTCGAAAGCCAAGAGTTCAAACACTCCAGCCACTACCGTTTCAACTGGACAAGGGCCAAACCCAGGCTCTGGGCAATTGTCCAGCCCAACTCACCAGAATTCAAACACAACAAGTAATGGAAGCAAGACCGGCGCCAATTCTGTGCCAGGAAAAGCCCAAGAGGCACCTGTGGCCCAGGAAACAGAGCAGAAGCTTGTATTCATAAGATGTGACGTCAAATTCCCCAAACTGTATCCCTTTTTAGAACTTGAAGAAAAAAAATGGAAGAAAAAGAAGCTGGCTAGGGAAAATCGGATGAACAAAGTTGAGTTCGATATTGAAGAAACTCATGAGATCAATAGTCAAGATAAGACTCTGGTGATTGCCAAGTTATCAGAAATTGCGGAGTTTTATTCGAATAAGCATAAGAGATTTTGTCTTGAGCCCTGTCTCAGGTTTTTAATGGGTGATAAAGTCGAGCTCGACGATGCTCTTATGCAAAATCAGGCCCCAGACAATGGAAGCTCGGAAGAATCCCCTGAAACTGTTAGGGAGGTTGGTAGTGAGGCTTGGGTTGATGATTTGATCGATCAACATGAGGCATCAAAATATTTCAACAGAAGCAATATCTCATCTGGTGAGGAAGATCAAGACGACGAAGATGACGAGGACTTGATTCCTGCGGTGCGGGATGGTCTCTCTTTGAGCAAAGAGTTATCTCCCAATCCAGATAAAAAAACAGAGCCTGAGCTTCACTTTAAGCACGATTCGACCCCGCTTCCGAAGGGATGTGGAGCCGTTTGGACACCCTCTGGCCATCTAGTATGCTTTTTCATACCCAAGTCCATTGAAAATGAGTCGATGTCTCTACAAAAGAACAATATTTTGAAATTCACAGAGAACGGTTTTGGGCTCAAGTCCACGGATACACATCATAATTCGGTTGATGCCAATGATCCAACACATAAAGATCTTGTTGGTCATTCTACATCTGGCCACACCAATTTAGAGCAGACCCTGAAAGATTTTAACGAGGAGTCTGAAAGTGACTCAGAAGCTTCTTCGAATGAAAGCTTCTCTAACGAGTGGGATGATTTGTTGCAGGACGACATTCCTTCCACTTCGAAGGTTACTGGCTTATTCAAAGGTGCCAGTAATTTGGGAAGACAAATTGAAGTGAGTGAAATTACCAAAAACATAATTGAAAGAAGTTCGGGAAACCCATCATTGAAAAATAAAACATCTGTCAGAGACGATTCCACTCTGCGGTCCACCAAGAAAGCTCGCAAGACCCACGCGAAATCAACGATCACCATCCTCGACTTCAGGCACCTCATACCAGATAAGTTCGAACTAGCTTGCGAATACCGTGTTCTTGGGGACCCTCCTGAAACAATTGCAAGGTATAATAGTCAAGTAGCCTTGCGCCATGGCTACGAAGATTTATCACAGGTCTGGAGTTTAGTTGAAATGATTCTTGTGAAAAACTTGAATTTGAAAGAGTTAAACGATTTAGAAACTGCTTCTCGAACATTATTCGATAACGGCACGAATGAGCATTATTGGGGGGCTCATCCTTTTGGCCACTCATGGTTGGTACGAGAGTTATTTTTCTACTTTGCTAGGAGAAATAATTTACAAATGTTGGCGATGCTTCTGTGCATTTTCTTCGAAAACTCGTCAAATTTGAAATATAACGAGCAGTCAAGTGTGTCTATTCCATGTCATACGCCATACTCATCCCTACCTCCTCGTCCATCCCTTGCCTCTGTGAGGCAACACGGGAGTCTAAGCGACGAGGCTTTGGCTAGGGATGAGATGTTTGGTAGTTTCATGAGCGAAGATAAAAGTGGATCGATTTCCAGAAAACCATCTGTTATCAGCTCATACGATGCCCTTTCCGCATCCCACATCTCCATCGATCATCCCCATAGAGGCGAATCGCCTGGCATAATTTCGAGTGTCAAAAAAGTGAAAGCAAAGACATTAGCTCATAAGGAGATGAAAGGCATGGATGAACGGCCTTTCAAGTCTTTCGAAAATCACAAACGTCTTTCGAATTATTCAAATGTTAGACACGGCAGCCCTGCTGCACAGCACCTGGACAGACAATCAGTAAGGCCATTCGGGTCAAGGCGTACTCGAAATTCACCCTCCTACACCATCAAGATGAAGAATTTGGATGCTTTTGACTTGGATGAAGTAAAATTTGTGTCCCCTTTGCTTTCAGGGGTTGACCCAGACACAACATTTACTTACAGGGAAGCATACGCAGAGATGCTCCATAATTGGGGCTTGCCAATGCACAGAATCAAAATATTGAAGTTTAATTATCCAGATATGGGCAATAATTTCATATCAACTGCAAAATACGAAGCATTTAAATGCAGTTACGGATCTCGAACCAGAAAGCCATTGACGCCGTCTGAACAATCAGGGAACCAAAATGCCTGGGACATCAAAAAACGAAACAAATTACAAACTTGCGGTTTGTGTGGACTCATCGTGTCAAAAAGGGTGGTGCCATGTACTAAATGCGAGCACATATTGCACTCATATTGCGCAGCACAATGGTGGTCCAGAGAGGACGGCGAAGATGATATGAAGGATTGTCCTACAGGCTGTGGTTGTGCTTGCTTAACGCAATCTGTTTGGGCTAACTAGGGAACGCGTGTCGGCTTGATTTGATTCTCGAATTCCTTATCCCACTTATCAGATAGTTTCTCGAGAAAGGCTATCACATCCTCAGCACCAGTGGTGTCGATTTCTGAAGACTCGACGTAAGCTGAACCCATTCTATGACATGAAGATGCATATTTCACCGATTGATCGACATCATTGAGGGCCACATGTAGTGGAGCAATGGCTGCTTTGTCACCAGAAATCGTGTGAATAGGGGATCCCAATAATCTTGCAATGTAGAACAATAACATCATTCCATAGTAGGTAAACACATTGAGATATTGGAGAAAAGAGAAACTAGTGAAGATTCCTGGATGCACAACATATGACAAAATTTGGTGTTCTTTTTTTAAACGAGCATGCGTTCCCGAATGCACCAAGTCAATCAATCTCTTTGAGCCTTCGTATGGCTCATGGCTCCGAAGCAATTCTAAATCATCAAAGGATAAGTATTTGGGAGAGGACATGAGGGATGAAATCCAGACTATCCTTCCACCTCCGGCAAGGAGAGGCTCGATTTTTTTCATGAAATAGTACGGGCCGAAAACATTTCCTTGAAAAACTAAGCCCATCCCATCAGCCGATTTCACACCAACCCTTTGTATTTTGTAAGTTGGAAATGTAACAGCGTCCAACAAATTTGTGGCGACACACTTGGTGGCCTGAACCCAATCGATACCATCGTAACAGCCTTGAGCTGCGTTAACAAACATGAGGTCAATATGTTCGTATTTCTTCGCCAACTCGAAATAACCTCCCAAAATGGAAGTCATGTTCGTGAAGTCAACTAGAAGATAATCAAACTCTAGGAACCCAGTTCTTTCTGGGGCCATTTGTCTTGCATAGGCTTTGATCTGATCAATAGCTTCTTTTACTCTTGGAAGGGTTCGCGATGTCACCACTATCGTGAGATTCTCCGATGCGGGCACATCTCTCACAAGCCTATAAGCAATGTTGATGCCAAGGTTGGAATTCGTTCCAGTTATGATAGCCACTTTGCTCTGCCTCATAGTCCTAAAGATCGATTATTACGTATCGTCCTTCACCGTGCGTGTTTCAAAACGCGTTGAGAACTGCACATAACAAACACACGCCGCTTCTATACGAGTCTTTAGATATCGATTTCTTCAATTGCATTCTTCTTACCGCAAAAGGCTTGCAAGGGGAAGGATCGAAAAAAGACGGTTGTAGTCTTATTCAACAAAGTGTATGTCTAAATAAAAAAATGATTTAAAACTAAAAAAATATCGACAACTGCAGGATTCGAACCTGCGCGGGCAAAGCCCAAAAGATTTCTAATCTTTCTCCTTAACCACTCGGACAAGTTGCCATCTGTTGGTAAGAAGTTTATGTAGTGAAACATGTAAGTATCAACAGCGTTGCAGAATTTCATGATATGTTCGTGAACAGGCAGTTCTTAACCATTTTAGGTGTGCGCGAAGGGCGACGTGCAAAAGATCTTGGATGAAAGGCGTCACGGCCTTGTATTAAAAGGACAGGTGAACCGATATAAAAACCTCGTCTCGATGAGAGTTGTCCACGTCCCAAAAATTCATCTGCCTGTAAAGATTCAGAGAAGGGTGCGCGGTGAGCTTAGCAGCCTCAGCAGGCATGGAGTACCGCAAACATTCTACCAAACGAGATCCGTCCGACCAATCGACTCAATTATTCTTCCTGATTATCACCAACATAAAGCCACGATAGCACTCGAGCTGTATTGGACAGGGGGAGAGGGGGGAGTGAAGCTTACCAAATTAATTACAACTTCACCTTATCTGGTTAACCTGGCAGAGTGATATCTCACGTGACACAGTTACGAACGTGGCGTCATACGACCGTCCTAACCCCGTCACAGTCCACGTTTAATAGAAACCATATCAAGGCTGTCGCTCTCTGTGGCCCGATATACGCTCAGCCAGCAATGACCGTTACTTGAAGGCGATGCGAGTTTCCCCTGCACTTTATTCATACTCGATGAGTATATCTGAATTGTGTGAATTCGAAGCATGCACATAGATCGACGGACTTGTTTCAAATTTGCAACTGTAAAGGGAATAAAGCAATGTAGATAAATGTAATTAAATGGATGCATAAGTCTCGAACATTCAAGCTAATACTCAAAAGGTACGATGGCTCCCCGAAAGGTCGTTTTTAATATCAGTCGATCCTATGAGACGAAGCAGGTTTTGGGCGAAGGAGCGTATGGGATAGTGGCATCGGCCATTCATAAGCCAACCGGAACACTTGTGGCAATAAAGAAAATTGAGCCATTTATAAAACCCATTATCTGTTTGAGAGCCTTGAGAGAATTGACCCTCTTGAAGTTTTTCAGAAATCATGAAAACATCATTGGTCTATACGACGTTCAAAGGCCGAAGGATTTCGTATCGTTCCAAGAGTTGTACTTGGTCGAGGAATATATGCCCACAGACTTGCACGTTTTGAATCACTCCCGAGTTGTCCTGGACCAACACATTCAATATTTCTGCTATCAGATCCTTAGAGGTTTAAAAACAATTCATAGTGCAAATGTTATTCATCGTGATTTGAAACCATCCAACATATTGGTGAACCATAATTGTGACGTAAAAATATGCGATTTCGGTTTGGCTCGTATAGTTGGAGCAAAAACACCGAGTGCAGACTCGAAAATGACAGAATATGTTGCAACAAGATGGTATAGAGCTCCAGAGATAATGCTTCTGGCTTCTATGTACAGCACCGCCGTCGATCTTTGGTCCTTGGGGTGCATTCTAGCAGAGTTGTTTTTGTGCTTTCCTCTATTTCCCGGGAAAGACTATAAACATCAGTTACTCCTCATTTTTCAGTTTTTGGGAACACCAAGAGGGGAAGATCTCGAATGTGTCAAACTGGTAAGAGCACGAGAATATGTCAAGCTGTTACCTCATGAAGTGGGCGTTGAAGTCTCTTCGTATATTCTCAAACACCAAAGACGGCGAGGAAAATTTGGAACGAAAGGCGTCAATCCGCTTGGCTTGGATCTCATGAAAAAGTTGCTAACATTCGATCCAAGTAAACGCTTGACAGCAGCAGAAGCCTTGGAGCATCCTTACTTGAAAATGTACCATGACCCTACTGATGAGCCTACTGCGAAAGTAAGATTGGAGCCTGATTATTTTGATACAGTCGATAAGAAAGACTTGTCGATCGAATCTTTGAAGAGGCATTTATATGATGAAATCATTAACTCGTCAATTTATCCTAAATAAGGAATCTAAAATCTTCTTTCACACCGGATCCATCATTACCGGATCCCAATTCTTTCTCCCAGTTCATTGTACCATTGGCAATTGCTCTGTTCAAGCGAGTCAATCTCCACCTCAAGGCGCAAGCGCAAAGAATCGCAAGACCAAGGAAAACAATGTTGCAAACGAAAGCCGTGGTGTATCTTGGGCCATCAGAGGATGGGTACAAATAAGCGTTCCAAATGGAAGCCGAATTGGACAAACAGTTCATCAACGAAATGGCGATAGCGCGCTTCAAGGGTGGACGTGGACATGAGTTTGACATCCATGATAAAATCGTTGTGAAGGAACAGTAGAGCGATGGCACCATAATGACCATAGAGAAGTATCTTGCTCCTGTGTTAAGTGTAGAAACAGCGATGATGAATGAGATCATCGAAACTAGGAGCGGAGACACCACATGCCAAAATCTTTCTCCTGTCTTGTCTGCATGTCTAGCCCAAAAGAAAGTTGCAACAACTGCAAGAAGATATGGTGGTGCAGTCAAGCAAAGTGTCACCACACGGTTAAAATTCAAGGTTTCCACAATCGAAGGGAAGAAATTAGTAACACCGCAAGCAGCCACCAACCATGAGAGAATTCCAACACATGCCCAAACTTTGATGTCCTTGACGGCCAATTTGAAAGCACCCCAATAGCTGTCCTCATTGATTTGGTCAGAATCATCCTCACCAGTCTCGCAGCGAATCTTATAAAGCAAAACTTCCTTTTCCATATCTGTGAGCATCTTTGAATTGTTTGGCATGTCAGGCAAAACGAAGTATGCAATGGGTGCAATACCAACTGTGATGGCACCCTCAATAATGAACAACCATCTCCAAGACCTCAAGCCATGGACCATGTCCATGTTATCAACAATTCCTGCAGCAATCAAACCGGAGAATGCACCGGAAAGAAGTGATCCAGAGTAAAGCAAAGAATTTCTGAGGGAGAGCTGGTTGCGAGTGTACCAACAAGATAAAATGTACAAACAACTTCCGAAAAATCCGGCTTCAACAAATCCTAGTAAAAGACGGACGGCCAATAAACCACCAAATCCTTGAACAGCGGCTGTGCAGGTAGAAATGGTTCCCCATGCAACCATGATTGCAGTGATAAAAATAGATGGTTTGCGGAATTTGTTCAAAAACATGTTGGCGGGAATTTGCATAAGAATATAACCCACGAACAAAATCGAGATACATGTTTGATATTGGCTTCCATGAAGACCAAGATCATCTTCCAATCCACCTAAGCGGGCACTGGCAATGTTGTTTCTGTCCAAATAATTGAGAATATAAAGAAGTACCAACATTGGGAGGAGTCTCATATCGACCTTTCTCGTGATCTTCTTATGCATTTCATCGATTTCATCATCTGAGAAGTTTTGTAGTATTTCTGGCTTAGTAACATTTATGCTCTTGATAGTACCAATGTCCTCGAGATGGGTGGCTTCACCTTTTTCAGTGACAGACGGTTCGGTTGCATTCATGATGAGGTGCAGGAGAAGAGAGGTTCGTCGGAAATAGTGCAAGTATGTCTATGCACAAACACTGAAAGAAAGAAAAAAAGCAGCTACTTGTTCAGACTTTGAAAATCTGGCCCTTTTTATATAGTTTCGAAAAATCTTTGGAGCACCCAATCATTCAATGATACTGCAACCCCGGTACGCGTCAAGAGGACGTAATGCGGGTTATACTGCACATTAAAGCGTGGGGTTGCTCCTCCACATTTTGCTTTCAAAGAGTTTCTTTGCTAGTCAGAACAATACAGTGAGGCCTTTTGATTATCGCTTGACTGCTCTCAATCAGAATAAGACCGTCGTTTATTTATTTATTATAAAGATTTTTTTCTTTTTTATCTCAT
>JAKUBD010000067.1:0-25447 GCA_030563125.1 Metschnikowia laotica
TAAAAGAAACTTCCCGTTTGGCGTGGAAAACGTTCCTTGCATGAGCTCAAACGAGCCGTGGTCGGTCACGCTGGTGTGCGTGGAATTTCCTGCCGAGTTGTTGAGCAAGCTGAGCTCCCGAGACGTGTTGATGCTGGTGTTGAAGTCGCCAAAGAGTGCCTGGCCGGGTGCAGACGGCGCCGGCGCCGCCATGGGTAGCCCACCTAAAGCCGGCGGCACGGGTGCCAAACCAGAGTTGGCAGAACCGGCGACGCTAGAAACTGTTGAGATGATGGGGCCAGTATGACCCGAGGAACCAGAGGTAATCGTGGGTACTGAGGAGGCCGGCCGACGACGCCGCTCGGTCCGCTCGGGCTTCTTCTTTTTGTTCATAAGCGTGTGGACGTCTGTCAAGACTATCTGGAAGCGATTCCGGCCAGACAGGCGGGCTGTGGGCCGGCGCAGTTTGTTGGATGCACCGGTGGCACCGTTGACGGCGGGCTTGGAGGAACCGGGGGTCTTTTTTTCGGAAAAAATGCCCATTTTGGGCTCTACCCCGCCGCTGCCTCCACTTCCTCCATTGGCTCCGCTGCCAGTTCGACCGTCCTTTTGAGGTGTCGGGCTGGGCGGGTGGATCTCGATGGCACATGCAGAAGCTCTGGCGGGTCTGACAGCACTCAGCATAATCACCGTCGACGGCAGCGAGACTGCGGGAGGCGGCGGCGTGTTTTGGGCCACAGGACGCGAGCTCGAGACACCAACAGGCGTTTTCTGGCTATTTTCATGCATCTTTGTGGTTGTGACAAGCCTCTTTTGCGGCGTGGCCACAACAGGCACGGCATTTTCCTTTCCGGCCGCCGTCGGCCTTGCAGCCTTGGATGGCGGGCCACCCGGCGTGTTGAGCAGAACCATGGGCCGTTTGGCCGGACGTGCCGGGGTGGCTGGATCGCGTTTGCCCAAGCCGGGCGCAAGACTGAATTTCGATGGAGTGATCGCATCCACCTTCAGCGGAACGAGCCGCAGAGGCGTTTGGTGGATCGGCAGGTCCATAAAGAAATCTGCCATGTGCATCAGCTTATCGCAAAACGGTGTGAACGCTCCTCCGCTGTGCGGATGTTTGGAAAGACCCAAGTTGTGGGTGAGAAACGGCGTCAAGTTAAGTGCCGCATAATCGTACTCGTATGATGCGGCCGCGGGCGGCGGGCCGCTGGAGGTGGTGGCCAAAGGTATTGCCAGGCCCGATGGCGGCACTGCGGGATAGATTTTTGAGCTGGGTGTAGAGTTGAGCGAGAGCACTTCCTGGTTGAATGTGCGGCACACCATGGGCGTCCAGCCGGTCATGGAAGTTGACGAAACGGGAGCAGCGGATGCGGTGGGAGCCGCAGGGTTAGCACCGGTGGCTGAGGCCGCAGAGGCCTCGTCCGCCGCGTGGAGAATCTTGGATGCTGGTGGAAGACTTGTGTTGGCGCCGGAGTTTTTTGTGGCTGGGGCTTCGGTGCCCTGCTCGTTTGCAGGCAGTTTTTCGGCGGCCGGCCGGGACTTCGAGGGCTCGGGATAAGAGCATATCAACGGGTCAATGGCCTGGCGAGAGGGCGACGACATGTCGGCCGGGTGTTTGAGCGTTGAGTGTTGGGTCTTGGTTTAGACCTGATGGGATGTGGCGGTGGTTTGAGATGCTAGATTTTGGCAATCAGTTTTGGCGATAGCTTCGATGGCACACTTCTTTAGGCTCTCAGTGTACCAAGGACGTACCTGTGATGATCGGCGGGCCAAGGAAGAGCGATGTGGTGCGAGATTCCACTTGTTATTGTTTGGCTGGGATGGACCACACTGATTTGAGAAAGGGCGAGGGCCAAATGAAAAGAAAGAGACCCCCGCGAGCGGCAGATTGAGGGTCACGGCAGAGTGTTCGTGCAGGCTTCCTTGTCCGAGTGATGTGGACGGGTGGGAGGGCGCTTCTGGTGTTTAACAGGGTCTGAGAAGGAAGATGGAGTAACACTGCTTGCAAGAATCTGCAGCGAAAGATGTTTACCTTTCGCTGTGGGCGCGCGAGAATGTCTGACCGAGCAGTGTGTGTGCAGGCCGCGCGCCGATTCGCGTTTTCGCTCGTCTACAGCATCCAGGGCGGGGGTCTCACAATCATGCGACAGCAATCTTACTGCAACAGTCTGATCTTGCGGCGCGGTTCAGTGGGTCCGAACATGATACGGTGATGTTGTTGAAGATTAGCCTTTGTTATGCTGCATCTGTCAATAGTTTTCTTGCATTGCTTTCGATTATGCCGTGCTATGCCATGCATCCTTTGTACTCGTGTTGGTGCTTGTGCTTATGCTTGTGCTTTTGCTTTTGCTTTTGCTCGTGCGCAGTAAGTCGCCCCCATCTCACTGCGGTCCGTATGCCCGCCAATGACCTGACGCTGCCCCCGCATCTACTCTACGCTGCTATACAATCGCCACATGACGAGTAGTAATACATTATTAAAAACACGAAGTCTTTTCTTTTAAGCAGGGGCCGCTTGGGTTACGCTTAGGCAGCAACCTTGTTCTCGTCGGCCCATTGGTCCTCGGTGAGCTTCAAGTTCTCAGCCTCCTCAGCCAACTCATCGTCATCGTATTCCTCGTCGTGAGCAGCGAAAGACAAGGTTGGCTTGACGACAGCAGAGTCGAAAGTCCAGGTGGACAAAGCGTTCTCGGCATCAACGATGATTTGTCTGGACGACTCGTAACCGTCGTAGGCGGCTCTGGTCTCACCAGGAGTGACTGGAGCCTCGTCCAACAACTCCAACAAAGCCTTACCGTAACCGGCAATCAAAGCAATCTTCTCAGAGAACTCACGCATAGAGTCGAATTGGTAGTTGAAGGCGGTCTTCAATTTCTCTCTGGTGATGTTGGATAATTGGGCCTCAGCAACCAAAGACTCGGCCTCGGCTCTGACCAACTCTTGCTCCAAAACGTTGATCTTAGGAGATTGAGGGTCCTTGTATTTCAAGTAAGCAATCTGGTCGGTGATCTTTTGCTTTCTCTCTCTAGATGGTTGGACAGAACCCTCGATGTCTCTGATGGACTTCATGGTGATTCTGTACTGGTCGTACCTGTCAATGAATTGGTCCTCCAACTCACCGATTTCGTAGATCAAGACACCCAACTTGTCGGTGATGTCGGAAATGTCATCGTCGTTGTTCTCACCCCAGATGGACAATTGCTTGGCAACCTCCTTTCTCTCGCTGGCGGTGATCTCGACGGATCTCATCAAGTTCTTCTCCATCTTGATCAATTGAGCCAACTTTCTGGCCATTTCAGGACCCATGGCTCCGGCAGCAGACTTTCTGATGGAGTGGGAAAGGGAGCCCTTACCAAAGAACTTCGACTTGGTGGAAGAAGTTGGTGGAGGAGGAGCTTGCATTTGAGCAGCGGTAGGAGCTCTCTGGGATCTCATGGAGTAGGTTCTATGCATTTTGGGGTCGTCTGTTGTGGGATGGTGGTGTTCTTTGGCAAAACGAGAGAAGAAAAAGGTATATGGAAAAACGGCAATTTCCGCTCCTAATAACAGGGAGGACGATTGGGGGCGGAGAATGGACGAGCGTAAGAATGGTGTTCCTGCAGGACGGCGTTAATTAACCAGCCACCCAAAGATAACCCGATGGAGCGCCCTCGGAAGGGGAGGGGCTGGGCTTCACGAGGCGCTTGTAAGACGCTATAACTCCCGAGGGTCTGGGTAGGGCACCACCGGGGCGATTTTTCCGGTAGCGTTTTCGCGTGTCCCAGTGTCGTTGCCGTCGTCCGCCCGCTGCTGTTTTTGGTCCTTTGTTCGCCTTGATGGCGGTCACCTGGATTGCCGCAGCGAAGCTTCCACCGCGTGTGGTATGCAGGCGTATCCCATTTGCGCGTTGTGTACTTTCCCAGCTGGGAATATCCGTGTTTTGAAGTGTGTGAAGTCACAACCCCCACATCGAAACACCCAGACACCATATCTGTGGTGTGTACAGGAGTGCCTTTTTTTCTTGCGCCGCCAGCAGGTGTTTTGAGCCGCCGAATGGACAGCACACCTGCGCGAGCCTTCCCAGAACTCTGATCTCGCAACCGCCGCTGAAGCTGATGCAACTGATGCAGCGTGTGCAGCTTGCAGTTTGAGTTGGGTTGCTCAGTCACTGTACACTCGTGCACCACGTGAAACTGCGTTGCACCGCGTTCGTGTGCTGCTGCCGCGCCTCTATGTCGCTATACGATTGTAGCGAGCTGTGTTGCTTTCGGTGGTGCGCGGCGTAATTTGGCATGACGTCTCAGCCACAGAAGAGCGTGCAGTATACGGGCGTTGCCCCGTGGATGTCCTTGTGCCTAAACGCCTTTGCCGGGCTTCAAACTTGTGGTGTACGGGTGTTGCGGTGTACGGGTGTTGCACTGCCGTGACTTGTTCTGCCGCGGCTGTAGCGTTAAGCGGTTTGCGATGCGGCTCGAGTTCCGGGGAGGACCCATTCCCGAGGTGAGCCAGTTCCGAGGTGTCAGCCATTTCCGAGGTGTGCGCGCGGCGCGCCAGGCCGACGCGGCTTTGGCCATGCCCACGACATTTTGTAATAACACCGGCGGCACAAGTTGAAAGCATAGAGAAAAAAAAAAAAGAAAGCGAAATAAAAAGCCGAGAAGGAAGAGCAGCCAGCCAACGGTGCGAGTACCAGTTCCCCAAAGACGTCGGCGCCCTGAACTTGACCCAAATTCCACGCATCCCCGGGCCTTAGCGGAAACAATTCACGCGCTGATACGTACCTCATTGTGCAAATCTCGGCCTGCGGGCTTTCGGACCTGTTCTCCCGCTCGCTTCCTGCTGCCTATCTGAAAACCGGATAGAGCGACACCACTAAAACAGTCAGTGGAGCCCCACCAAATTTTTTTCGTTGCCCACCTTTGACTCGCCGTCCAACTATTCACATCTCCGTTTCCCATTTCGGCCTTTTCATCCTGGCACCCGGTCTCGTCCATCTATTCTTCCCAGCCCCATTTCTCTTCACGGCATCTCTCATTTCTCCATCCCATCATGCCGTTTTTCAAGTTCTACAACAGAGTGCTCCAGAAGCACCCCTACAAAACCAACATGTTGGGAAGCGGGGTGTTTTTCGCCACGGGCGACTTGGTGGCACAAAAACTCTTCCCCCACCACATCGACGATGACTTGGACAAGCCCACGGAGATCCACTTGGACAGAACGCTCCGGGCGCTCATATACGGAGGGCTTTTCTTCGGTCCGTTGTCTGTGAAATGGCACACCAAAACGTTGCCGTTCATCATGAGCCCCTTTCTCTCGGCCGCCCGCAGAAAGACCATGGGAGCAACGTCTCTCCGGATCCACGACACGCTTTTCCGCTTGGGTCTCGATGCGCTCCTCATGCCAGGCTTGGTGTGGATTCCCATGTACAATACCGTGATGAGTGCGTTGGCGCTCCACAACGACCCGCTTGCGGTTGCTGCCGATAAGCTACGGAACAACTGGTGGAATGTTTTGAGGGCCAACTGGGCCGTCTGGACGCCCTTGCAGATCGTGAACTTGTTTTTCGTTCCGGTGCATCTCCGTGTGGTCGTCTCCAACATCTGGTCCATCGGCTGGAACTGCTTCTTGAGTTTTGTTCACAACACGAAGGGCCACGGAAAGGGCAGTGGTAAGATGCTCGAGGAGATTGTTGACATCGAAAGTGCCGACGAAGAGCAGACCATGGTGTACGCATGAGTGTGTTTGCTGCCGAACCCCAGGTGCAGACGAAGCCGTTATAGAGGCTGGCGGTGCCGCTGCCGTTCACCACGTAATTTTGATGTCAATCTACAGATATAGTGAGCGCGATCTACACCTCCAGGTGGCTGGGAACGGCTTCATGTAAGCGGTTTTTGTTTCCTTTTTGCCCTTCTTTTTATTTTTTTCTTTTGAAATCCTTCTTTGCTTCCTGTTTTCTGCGCCGGCAAATCTCCCGATCTCCTCATTCTGCTCCGGCCGTCTGCTTATCTCCTTTTTTGCCCGCTTGGTTTGTCGCTTACTGCGGCGCAGCCCGCCAGTGCGGCATCGCGATGTGCGATCAAAGGGCCTGTGGTGCCCATCGTTTCGGATGACGCCAAATCATGTCTTTTGTTTTCCGCAAGTATAACCACTGGATCCAAACGAAACCGCTCCTCACAAACATCATCACCACGGGTGTTTTATTCGGTGCAGGAGATTATTTGGCCCAGTCGCTCGAGGACAAACGCACCCACCAACCGCCCGGGAACTCACGGTTTGATTTCGCCAGGAACCTTCGGGCAGTCTTTTACGGCTCCGTCATTTTTGCTCCCGTCGGCTCCAAATGGTACAAATTACTCAACAGCGTGAACATCGCAAAGGGCAAAGCCGCCACGACCATCAACACGGTTGCACGCGTGGGCTTGGATCAATTTGTGTTTGCTCCGTTCGTTGGAATCCCGCTATACTACAGTGTGATGACTCTTCTTGAGCAACACGACAATACGTGGGATGACATCAAAATGAAAATGCGCCACAACTGGCTTCCAACGTTGAAAAGCAACTGGATGGTCTGGCCGGCCGTTCAGACCATGAACTTTGGCTTTGTGCCTGTGGAATTGCGGTTGTTGGTTGTGAATGTGGTGAGCATTGGGTGGAACTGTTATCTTTCCATGGCAAATCAGGTAGAAAAAGAGGTGGTTGATATTGTGGAGGCCATCGAGCGGGCGAGAGAGGAGTGAGGGATGCAACGGAGAAAAGAAAAGAGGACGAGAGGAAGAGAGGACGAGAAGAAGAGAGAAAGAGAGAAAGAGAGAAAGAAAGAAAGAAAGAAAGAACAAGCAAAAAGAAAAAGACAAGCTCACAAAAGCGCCTTGTTTATCTTGTCACGGTTGAACCCGACCCGGGTCTGTCATGGCGGTTCTTCGATCTCGGCCATTTGCTGCCCTTTTGGCTTTTTCTTTCATCAATTGGGGCCTCTCGCCTTTTGAGTGATCATTTCTGTTGGCCATGAAAATCAACATCTGCCGGAATCAGCGTAACCTGAAACCACTCGGCTGGTCTTTGTGATATCAAGGTTGTACTCGCTTTGGACACCATTCGCTTCGAACACCACACACCATCTCTTGATGGCTGCGTCCATCTAAAAGAGAAGAAAAAAACGAAACTCGGGTCCTTTCATCCCCTCGCCTTATCTGCGGCCTCTTCCGATTTCTACACTACGTCACCTCTCGTTCTGATTCTCCATAAATCTCCCACCATCTTCAATGTTTCGGATTAGTTCCTTTCGTTCCCACTACACCCGGGCTTCCAAGAAATCACAAAACGTGGATCACGCATAGAATATCCAATAAGGACAAGAGAGAAAATAAAGAAAAGAGAGAAACTAAAGGAAATCAGAGAGTAATTAAATAAAATCAGAAAAACAAATGAAGAAAACCAGAGAGTAAGTAAATAAAATCAGAGAGAAATCAAATAAAATCAAAGAGAAAGTAAAGGTAATCAGAAAACTAATAAAGAAAAGAGAGAGCAAAATAAAAATAATTAAATAAAATAAGGGTTCAGCGCAAAATCATCCTTTCGCCACACCCCCCTCCACCCGTAGGCTGCGTACCCCTCCCACAAAACCCAAATGCTCGCCTGCGGCGGACAACCCTCGTCTAATCCATGCTTGCAAAGGAGTCGTATGTCGACAGTCTCCCCCCGGTCCCGGCTATATAAATAGATCAGTCGCCCGCCGTGTCGTCCCGTTTTCGCAACGCACCATGTCGCATGTCGGCCGCAAACAACGTCGTGCGCCTACCGTCGTGCCGCGCCGAAGCGTGATTGACCTAAGGGAACTTGGCCAGACACCAGACGGGCTCCAGGCACTTTTTCCATTGCAAAACAACACACAGTGTTCGGCGCATCCATACAATTGTGACCCTGTTTCGACATTAATCCCAGCGGAATCCTTCCATCTCCGGACACATCAATCTCGCGTGGTTGGTTTTCTTTGAATTGCTATCTCCACCACTGGTATTTTCCTCCACACGCCGTTACACCTACAACCGCCCCGGGGGTCTTACCAAAAGCTTGCGACGCCGAATTCGTCCCATCAGAGGCCTGGTCGCTTCGATTTCCCCTTTCCCCATTGCTCACCCGACGCTCCAATCTTCAATTCCGACCGTTCCCTCCCTTGTTCTGCCCGCGTGTTTTTCCCGATTTGTTGATACCAACACCTCCCGCCAAGCTGCGCCTCGACGAAACACTTGGATTTTTTCCCTCCCCAATATCTTCTTCATAGTCTCGGGCTCTCGTGTAAATCTCTCGTCAATCTTCTCCAACTGCCGCTCCCTTCAAGATGATGAAAGGCTTCAAGAACCGACTCACAAGAAACAAATCGCTGTCCTCCTCGAAAAGAGCTGAGAAGAAGGATCTGAAAGAAGGCGCGCCCAAGGACAAAGAGGTCCAAAAGAAACTGCTGTTGACGTCTTTGACAAAGACCCCAACACCCAGTACTTCCTCCAGGTCTGGCCTGCCCCTCTCCTCCAAAACTGACTTGCAAGACCTGCCTGCATCGGACTCCAAAACAGATTCCGACGCTGCCATGCTGACAGAGCAAATAAACTCTGCTGCTGTCGCCCAGTTTGCGCTGCTGTCACTGCAGGTTCCGTCCACGCCGCCAAGCCAGCTGCAAGCTGCCCTGCCAAATGGCGCAGGTGGTTCCTCTCCCAAAATTGTCATCAATGAGCCTGTGCAAACTTTGGGAAAGACTACTCCAGTCACCCCTACTCCAAGCTCCCCCACGGCGCAAGCCAATGGCTATCCAGCTTCCGGCCTTCTGCTAGAGGGTCGTTTGAACTCTTATCCAGGTCAAAGCCATCCACATCCAGTTTCATTAAACCCAAACATCAGCTCGCCTAACAGAGAATCATTCGACATCGACTTGATTCTGTCTCCCAAGCGTCACTCGTCCTCTCGTTTCGAGCCATCATCTTCCGAGCGTCATCAAGACATTGTCAAACTTCCAAACTTCGATGAAGTGGCTCCTGAAGAGCAGATCCTGTTATTCATCCAAAAGGTTGACCAATGTAACATCATCTTTGACTTCAATGACCCTACTCTAAATATCAGAGGAAAGGAACTCAAGCGCATTACCTTGCAAGAGTTGATTCAATTCATTGTCAGCAACAGATTCAACTATACCGAGGAGATGTACAGTCATGTCATCAACATGTTTAAGAAAAATCTCTTCCGCCCAATCCCTCCACCAGTCAACCCTGTGGGTGATTTGTATGACCCTGATGAAGATGAGCCTGTGTCAGAATTGGCATGGCCACATATGCAATCCATCTATGAGTTTTTCTTACGCTTCGTGGAAAGCCCTGATTTCCACCACCAAATTGCGAAACAGTTCATTGACCATGAGTTTGTATTGAAAATCTTGGAGCTTTTCGACAGTGAAGATCCAAGAGAAAGGGATTGTTTGAAGACCACATTGCACAGGATCTACGGCAAGTTTTTGAGCTTAAGATCGTTCATTCGCAAATCTATCAACAATGTGTTCCTTCAGTTCACCTACGAAACTCAGCGCTTCAATGGAATTGGCGAGTTATTGGAAATCTTAGGTTCCATTATCAATGGATTCGCATTGCCTTTGAAGGACGAGCATAAGATCTTTTTGATTAAAGTATTGCTTCCATTGCACAAAGTGAAGTCTCTTTCATTGTATCATCCACAATTGGCATATTGTATCGTGCAATTTTTGGAAAAGGACCCCTCATTGACTGAGGACGTCATTTTGAATTTGTTACGCTTCTGGCCAAAAATCAACTCTCCTAAGGAAGTTATGTTCTTGAACGAGATTGAAGACATTTTTGAAGTAATGGAACCCAGCGAGTTTGTCAAGGTTCAAATTCCATTATTTGCACAATTGTCGAGGTGCATCGCTTCTTCTCACTTTCAGGTCAGCGAAAAGGTTTTGTGCTTCTGGCAAAACGAATATTTCCTCACCTTGGTGACGGAAAATGCAGAAGTTGTGCTTCCCATAATCTTTGCTTCCTTATATGAGCTCACAAATGCCACTCAGCCAGGAACGGCGAACGGACAGCTTTTACGAAAACAAATGGAGAACCCAGGCTCCGTCACAGATGCAAATGGTAACTTGATTGACAGTGGTTTGACGATGAACGGGCATGGCTTTGACGAAGATGAGAATGGGCAACGCGATGACGGATTGGATGAAGACACCAACATGATGAATGATATGACCGACGAGGAGTATTACGATTCTTTCTCGACCCCACAACTGGGCATGGGCATGGATGAGTTGAGTAGCATCCCGCCACACAACCTGGCCACGTCAAACTGGAATAAAAGTATCCATCAATTTGCATTTGGTGCATTGAAGGTGTTCATGGACCACAACCCTATATTGTTCGAGCATTGCACTATGCTCTACCACCAGTCCGTGGAGGAGCAAAATGTGAGAGATTGTCAAAGAAAGCAAGGCTGGAAGAGAATTGAGGAATACGTCCAAAAGTATAGGAGTCAGCAGGGGTCGACGCTCAACAATGAGAGGGTCGACGCACACTGATAAGATACCGTTCCAATGCGATCCGGCGCCAGCTATGCTGCGGAATGATTTTTTCCGGCCGCAGATCTTTCGTGGAAGTTCGATGCAGCAACAGCCGCTGTCTTAGATAAATCGGAAGTGCCGCGGGATTGTTGTTGATCTGCGCCGCGACTCAGCCAGGCACAACCACACGAGGGCACCGGGATGTGGCACTGTCTCGTAATGTCTATCTAGAGCTCGGCTTATGTATCCAAAAGTCTCACCATGGACATGCGTATAGAAAATTGCAAGCGATTTAGAATTAAAAAAAAAAAATACAGTTAAAAAGAAAATTTGGAGAGATCAGTGGCCTCGCCATGCCGGCGCCGCTACTAAGTGTGACTCCGACAGTAGGCCAAAGGTGCGACTATACGCAGGAATAGGACGTTGATGAGCAGAAAGGCACCTGCATGATGAACAACATATATATTTGAGCATCGCCTCGCAACGTAGAAATTTTCTTTTTTTTTTTTTGGCTACCTCTGCCCAATACACAATGGTTTTAGATTGCTCCTCTGCTTCCGAACACTTGAAGACTTACTCCAAAAAGGACGGTTTGGATGCTCGTTCTTTGATCGACTCTTCCAACTTTGGTGGTTTGACTTACAATGACTTTTTGGTGTTGCCTGGCTTGATCAATTTTCCATCTAGCGGTGTGAAGTTGGAGACCAAGTTGACCAAAAACATCACCTTGAAGTCGCCATTCGTGTCTTCTCCTATGGATACCGTCACCGAGGAGAACATGGCCATTCACATGTCGTTGTTGGGAGGTATTGGTATCATCCACCACAACTGCACTGCCGACGAGCAAGCAAGAATGGTCAGAGCCGTCAAGAAGTACGAGAACGGTTTCATCAACGACCCCATCGTTGTTTCTCCAGACGTGACTGTGGGAGACATCAAGGCTATGAAGGAGAGAATTGGATTCTCTTCTTTCCCTGTTACTGGTATGTGTTTCATTTCGATATTTGTGATTCGAGAGGGTCGAATTTTGCCTATCCATAAAGCCAAGCTGATGATCAAACTAAATCAATAACTTTCGTTCTACCGAATAGCATCAAAAGATGTTGAGGAGACCTTATTATCTGAAGGCAATATGGCCCCTCAATACAGAACGATTACTAACTTCATTTAGAGAACGGTACTACCGGAGGCAAGCTTTTAGGTATTGTCACCTCTCGTGACGTTCAGTTCCACGAGAATGACACCGACAAGGTCTCTGCCATCATGACCACTGACTTGATCACTGGTACGGAAGGCATCACCTTGGCCGAGGGTAACGCTTTGTTGAGAGGTTCCAAGAAGGGTAAGTTGCCAATTGTCGACGCTAGAGGCAACTTGGTTTCCCTTATCTCTTTGACCGACTTGCAAAAGAACCAGGACTACCCAGACGCATCCAAGTCTTTCTCCTCCAAGCAGTTGTTGTGTGGTGCCGCCATCGGAACTCTTCCAGCTGACAGAGAAAGATTGGAGAAGTTGGTTGCTGCCGGTTTGGATGTTGTCATCTTGGACTCTTCCAACGGTTCTTCCATTTTCCAAATTGACATGCTCAAGTGGATCAAGTCCAAGTTCCCAACCTTGGAAGTCATTGCTGGTAACGTTGTCACTAGAGACCAAGCAGCTTTGTTGATTGAGGCTGGTGCTGACGGTTTGAGAATCGGTATGGGATCCGGTTCCATCTGTATCACCCAAGAGGTCATGGCCTGTGGTAGACCACAAGGTACCGCAGTTTACAACGTCTGCGAGTTTGCCAATCAATTCGGCGTTCCATGTATGGCCGACGGTGGTATTGGTAACATTGGCCACATCACCAAGGCCTTGGCTTTGGGCGCTTCTACCATCATGATGGGAGGATTGTTGGCCGGTACTTCCGAGACTCCAGGTGACTACTTCTACCGTGACGGTAAGAGATTGAAGACTTACCGTGGTATGGGATCCATCGATGCCATGCAATCCACTTCCACCAACGCCAACGCTTCCACCTCTCGTTACTTCTCTGAGGCTGACAAGGTTTTGGTTGCACAAGGTGTTTCTGGATCTGTTGTTGACAAGGGATCCATCACCAAATTCGTGCCATACTTGTTCAACGGTTTGCAACACTCTTTGCAAGACATTGGTGTGCAATCCATCGAGGAATTGAGAGCCAAGATGTACAACGGAGAGGTTAGATTTGAATTCAGAACTGCCTCTGCCCAATTGGAGGGTGGTGTTCACGGTTTGCACTCCTACGAGAAGAAGTTGCACAACTAAGGAAGCATAAGCCTTTGAATATATGCACTGTGGCCCGTGTGCCGCGTTCGAAACATAAACCAATTTTCATGTAGCCGTAATGCAGAATGTATTTTCTGTCTTCACAATAGTTTCTAAGTTCTACTTGCACAGCTCATTGGCACCCTGTTGCCCCACATTCCACCCACCGTACGTATCATCCACGCCCATCACTCACGTTTACCGGATTGGGTGGCCGACCTTCTCCACGAAAAAAAAAAATAAATGAATTTTTAATAGCCAAACTTTCTTATGTCAGTATTTTTTCCTTTGCAAAAAGGCTCTCCGTCTCTCGCCAGTTTCTATCATCTCTCGACGCGGGCGCGCGCACGCATAATATTCTTTACACCAGTGTGCTTAATCAACCCGCAGCTTCTCAAACTGTGCAAATAAACACCAAAAATCATACAGCCATTCCACGAATGTCGAAAGCATCCGTCTCCAACCTCGACCAGGACCTCCATAAATCCCGGCAGGAAAAGTACCGCACTTCGCAGAAGGAAATCATCGAGTGGCTAGCCTCGGTGCTTCCGCTCCCAACGCCGCACACCGATACCGCAGACACCAGCTCCCCCTCGAATGGCCAAACAGACCTCATGGAAATGCTCAAGGACGGCACGCTTCTCTGCCGCCTAGGCGACTTGGTCGGGTTGCCCAACAGCCCCACATCACGTGCGCGTCAATCGAAAATGCCGTTTGTCCAGATGGAAAATATCCTGTTTTTCGTGCAGCTCTGCAAGGCCATGGAAATCGCCCACGACGAAATCTTCCAGACCATCGACTTGTACGAGGCCAAGGACCCCTACCAGGTTGTGGTGACGCTCATGGCGTTTTCTCGGCGGGCCCACCACCTCAACCCGGAAAGATTCCCGGCGGTGATCGGGCCCAAGCCCCCCAAAAGCAAACCGGTGGTGCCGCAGAAGCCCAAGGCGCTCCGGGCGGTCGGCAGCAGCCACGACGACGCCTGCCGGAAATAGCGAAGGGCTCAATTGCACACGATGTCTTCAACACCGCCGCCAGAGGCCACCACACAGTGGAGGTCACATGACGTAGCAGCCGCGCGGCAGGTATTCGTCTCACCATGTATTTCATTCATGCACCGTCTGATTGACGGAGGCATGCGTCGGAGGTACGGGTGCGCCTGGCAGCTCATCTCTTCGCGATGATTTTTTTCGCAGCGGAGCAGTTGCACGATTAACATCAGGCTTATCACCGGGTTTTTCTAGCACCAAATCTTCAGCGGCAAGCCTGGCGACATTTCCAGCATTTATTCACATCCACCGCAACACACTTAGCATACAGAATGTCGGACGAGGTGATCTGGCAGGTGATCAACAACACATTTTGCTCCTTCAAGGTGCGCCCGGGCAAGGGCATGGACTTTTGTCGGAATGAATACAACGTCAGCGGAGTGTGCGACCGCCACTCGTGTCCGTTGGCCAACGCCAAGTACGCCACGGTGAAAAACGTGGAGGGCCGGTTGTACCTCTACATGAAGACGGCAGAAAGAGCACACATGCCAGCCAAGCTCTGGGAACGAGTGAAGTTGCTGAAAAACTTCTCCAAGGCCATGGAACAGGTGGACCACCATTTACAGTACTGGGACACGTTCTTGATCAACAAGTGCAAGCAGCGGTTGACGCGATTGACACAGGTGGCGGTGACCGAGAGAAGACTAGCCACGCGGGAGGAAGAAAGACACTACGTCGGAGTGAAGCCCAAGATCAAACGTCGTGAGGAGAACCGCGAGCGCAAGGCATTGACGGCGGCGCGGATCGAGAAGTCGATCGAGAAGGAGTTGTTGGAGCGGTTGAAGAGCGGTGCATACGGCGACCGGCCTTTGAATGTGGACGAGAAGATCTGGCAAAAGGTTTTGGGCCGTGTGGACGAGCAAGACGAGCAGGACGAATACGACGAGGACGAGGACGACGACGTGGTGTTGGAGTCCGGCGACGAAGATTACGGCCAGGTGGAGTATGTCGAAGACGACCAGGATGATGAGTTAGTGGACATGGAGGATTTGGAGCGCTGGCTCGGAGTTTCTGGGTCGGAAAGCTCGGACGACGAGGAGGACCCCGAAGAGCCAGGAAGCTCGGACGCGGATGCCAAGCGCAAGGCGCAGCAAGACAAGGCCAAGAAGAGAAGAAGACCGCATGTGGAGATCGAGTACGAGGACAACCTCCATACCAACATTGCCGCATAGTCCGGCGCATTTGCATGTACGTACGTGGAATAGCACGAGCGCAGTTGAGTGGGTGTAGAGAAGGAGGGAGGCAGAAGCTCTTGGGTACATGTGCTGCTGAGGGTATTTAATTGGCCCTGGGTTGTCTCGCTTTTGTTATTTTGTTCTACGCTTCCTTCGCATTCTAATCTATTTCTTGAACTTCGTCTATTCTCCTGTTGGCTTTTCTCGTTTTTGTACGCTTTTCTCGTATTTTAATCTATTTCTTGAACTTCGCTATTCTCATTCTGTTGACTATTCTGGCTTTTGTTATTTTGCTCTACGCTTCCTTCGTACCTTCATCTATTTCTTGAACTTCGTCTACTCTCCTGTTGGCTTTTCTCGCTTTTGAAAGCTTCCTTCGTATTTGAATCTATACCTTGAACTTCGCTGTTCTCCTACAGTTGGCTATTCTCGCTTTTGTTTTTTTGTTCTACGCTTCCTTTGTATTTTAATCTATTTCTTGAACTTCGCTATTCTCCTGTTGGCTTTTCTAACCGCTGTCGTTTTTTCTTCCCATCCATCATACCATTCTCCTCAGAGTCGCCAGCTCAACTAAGGCGCTACGTCGCATTTCGTCTCTATTCCCCTCAGTCCACCCACGAAGCCCGGGCTCTTTCCACCCCACTTTTCCCACCATTCCTTCTTCGCTTCCGCCGCCAGTTGCCGCACGTGCCATTGGACGCGGCTGGCTCCATCCACCACCATCGCCGCATCTCCCAGTTGCGCGCGACCATGGCCCGCCCCATCTCCGCCGCGCCAACTCCCCTTTCCTCTTTCTGCTGTTTTTCCTTCTGCTGTTCTGCATTGTTTCCCACACCCCAACACCAGAAGCAGTCGATCACGCCGTGCTGGGACATTCCTCGCTTCCACTTTTCCCCCACGCCAGCGCAGTCTCACTTCCGTTTCCCCCCACTCTCCCCCCACCACCTCCATGTCATCTCCCGAAGAAACGTCTGCGCGGCGGCCTTCGTTTCTCGATTATGGCGGCTCGAATTCCCTTAGCAACTTCGCCTCGTCGTACAAACGCGCCCAGTCTTTTATGGAGCAGACGCTCGTCGATGGCCACGGTCCGCTTTCTCCATGCACATCGCTGGATGCTCCAGATCTAGAGCTGGGTTTCTACGAAGGTCGGCCGCCATCAAACGGTCTTGCGGCCTCCAGCGACACCGCCGTTCCTGCGATGGCTGCAAATGGAGTAACCACAGGTGCAGCAAATCAACCAGGATCTAGTCCGGCCGCTAACCACGGCGCAACTGGCGCAACGGCGCCCATTTCCGCTGGCTCAACAAATGGCTCCTCGCGCACGGGCGCATCTCCCTCCGGCCGCAAATCCAACGGCAGCATCAGCAACCTTGCCAACTTCCAGTTCCCCGACCTTCCGCAGGAGAACACCCCGCTCAAATCCCGCCGCGCCAGCTCTGCTTCCATCGCCGGTTTTGGCAACTCCACCGCTCCTCAAACAATCTTCAACGCCGTCAACACCCTTATGGGTGTGGCCATGCTCTCGCTTCCGTTTGGCTTGCGGCTCGCCGGCTGGGCCCCGGGCGCCGTCATTCTTGGCCTTTGTGCTTGGGCCACCGCCTTCACCGCCAAGGTTTTGGGTCGTATTTTGCGCAAGCACCGCTCTGTCAACACCTACGCAGACATTGCCTATCTTTACGGTGGCCGCCGCTTCCAGGCGTTTGCCGTGGCCACCTTCACCGTGGACCTCATTGGTGCGCTGCTTCTGCTTGTGCTTATTTTCAGCGACTCTCTTTGCACCGCGTTCCCCGATCTCTATCCCCCCATGTTAAAGTTGGTCATTGTCACCATCACCCTTGGCTTGTCATTTTTTCCCTTGTCAGTTCTCTCGCTCGTCAGTTTAGCTGGTATCATGTGCACCGTTTGTATTCTCGTCACTGTGGTCCTCTGCGGAATCTCTACCGCCGCTCCCCCGGGCTCTCTCTTGCACCCGGCTTCCACACTGATTTGGCCGAGCTCTTTTAAGGATCTCTTTTTCAGCTTCGGTATCTTCATGTCGCCCTGGGGCGGCCATCCCGTGTTTCCCGAGCTTTATCGTGATATGCGCCACCACAGAAAGTTTGGCAAGTGTTGCAACATCACCTTCACCTCCACATTCGTTCTTGACTTTCTCATTGCCGTCGTCGGCTACTTGATGTACGGCGACCATTCGCAGGATTCCATTCCCAAAAACATTATTGGCAGCCCCGCTGTTCCCTCGTGGGTCTCCAGCTTACTTTGCGTGTTTTTGGGCCTTTTGCCAGTGTGCAAGTTGGCCTTGGTGACGCGTCCCATCATTTCCGTCTACGAGGGTCACGCCTCGGGCCCGAACCATCCGGTGTGGCGCTTTGCTGCCCGCGTGTGCTTCATGGCCTTCTTATTTGTCTTATCTATTGCCTTCACTTCTTTCGGTAATGTGGTGGCCTTTTTGGGCAGCGCCATCTGCTTCACCATCTGCATCATTTTGCCCTTGCTTTTCCACTTGCGTTTAAACAAGGACGAGATCTCCGCTACTGGACGCTGGCTTTCACAGATTGGTGTTGCCGTCGGAATAGTGGGTGCGGTGTTGGGCACTTATGGTCTGGTAGCCAATTAATTGATCGCCCACAGCCATGCCATTACATGTCATCGCATCCAATCGCAAGCCAAATGTGCATTTTATATTGAAAAAACTCTCTATTTATTGAGCGACCGCCGACTTTGGCGCCACAGTTTCTGCTCAACGGGCGCCTGTTCACCTTGCATCACTGTGGCAGCGTACATGTAGTTTTCTTGCTGAGCCTTGGCCAAATATTCAGCCATGACTTGCGAACCCAGTGCATACCCAGGAACGGAGTAGCCGGCAAGGCCGGGTGGATATGCCATGTTTTGTTTCATACCAGTGACACCTCCACCGAAGTTCTCGTGCATCATTGGCAGCATGGGCAAATAATGCATGTGGTGCAAAGAGCGCTTGTCTCTATCCAAATGCAGCATGTGCTGAGAGTTCGGGTAGGGAATGGCGCCGTGTCCATATGTTTTGATGGTCGCATTGATGAGATCGGAAAGATCAAGATTATTGTGGTAAATCTTTTGAGCCCGACGGCGGTGCCGTTTTTCAGATGCTGGTCGCGTGGACAGTGTAGAGGAGCTATCTGCGTCAATGATTATGGATACGTCTGCATCTTCGTCATCCTCGTAAATTTCGTCGCATTCAGTTGCACCGTTTTTATCCTCGCTTCCATTCGTCTGTTGAGAAGCAGCCGAAGTGACGTTTTTGCTTTCATCGACAGCTTCCGAGCCAACTTCAGCATCTTCCAGACTTTCGGAAATGAAAATGTCTTCTTCGGTTCCGGCATCTGCTTTCAAAGGTCTTGATGCCTCACCGGACTTTGCAGACTCGTCGATATTAGTTTCGGTACGAATGCCGAAAACTAGAGCCGCTTCTTCACTGATCAGTGTTTGTTGTTCCAGAACAGATTTCAGGCGCTCATTTTCTTCGAGAAACGCGCCTTCTTGAAACTCCACAGAATCATCGTCCCTTTTCCGGAAACTGAATTTGAGTGGATTTCCGCAGCGATCTTTGCCGTAGCTGATCTTGTACTGTGAGTATTTTTCGTAGAACTCGCCATCGTCACCGACTATATTCTTAATCAAGTCTATATCTCTTGTTTCGAACGCCTGCACAACGGTGATGGCATGTTTTATGTTCATGAAATTCAAGAAACCACAGTCTTTTTTCTGATGATGGTTGATTTGTTCGATTTCCCCAAAACACATGAAATCACGCCTAAGGGTCTCTTCGTCCGGAATGGGCAATTTATGGGTTTTTCCTTTGTTCATTTTCAACCCAATGTAAACATTTCTGGACGCACCCATGGACACAGCGAATGCCACGTCTCGTGGAAGCGGGCCCAGATGGCTCTTTCCCCAGCTAACGTTGACATCATTACCGCGTATAATGAGGTGGTGAAGCACCTGGTGACTGAGGTAAAACTTGAGCGCAATTGCAGGATCCACGAACGTGATAAAACAGGTTCTTTTAGTGTTGTAGTACTTGATGTTCTCCACAAGACCCCCAGCTCTCACATTGTTTGCAATTTCTTCGACTGTGGTCTTGGGATGAAGATTGCCGAGATATATTGTTCTGTTGCATGAGTTCACCGGATCTGCATTCATGGGATATTGCGGAAGACCAACATAAGATCCATTGTTGAGACCATTCATGGGATAAGCCATGGCTGGCGAATACATGTATGTGTCAGAGGGATATCCACCATTTGGCTGCTTGTGGTGTCGAGCATCAATTGCTCTTCTCGGCGAGCGGGAGTTTAAATCCACAGGTTTGGCTTTGGAATTTGAAATTGAGAAATTCGTCTGGTCGGAATCGGCCGGAGTGCTCACTTGATTCAAAACTGAGCCGGAAGAGCGATTGGCTGGCGAGACCACCAGGGTGCGAGAGGCGTCGGGGGATTTAGAATCGCCTGGGTCAAAAAAGACATTTGGGCGGTTATTTGGGTCTTCGTGCGCTGCGCTCGAAGATGGATCTTTCAACGATGGCTCCGATCCAGTCAGACGATGAAGCGACGCTGAGCCAGGCCTTGAAGACCGATCCCCGCTGGTGACCAGGGAAGGCTGCTTTTTAGCCGACAATGGCGATGGAGATGCTGATGCAAAGGAGGAAGAGCCCGTGGAAATGTCGTCAACGCCTCCGCGGTCACAACGGTCTTCGCTGAATGTCACCAGGACACAGGATAGAGGAACTAGATCCTGAGGGGTATCTTCTTCGGCAAGATAGCCCTGCAGACTGCGCAGTAGCTGCCTTATGAAGTACTCGTAGGCGATGATGGCGGAGTCGATATTGTTGAAGTGGACGAAGAAGTGGACTTCCATGTTCTCGTCATCTTCGGACACGGCTAAGTCCTCGTAGTCGCCAAAGCGCAGGCAGCGGGTTTTGAAGGCCCGTTCCATGAGCGGCAATAAGTCTGAATCGATAATTTCGAACAGAACCTCAACGGCCCGGGTAGCGCCGTATTGCATTATGTAATTGAGAGTCTTGACTTTGATGTAGTCCTGCTCAGCGAGGACAGCATCGGCGTCGGAATCGAGAGGCAATATTTCCAAGTCCAACGAATCTTGAAGACTGAGCTGCAAGCGAGCAAGGTGCTGTGGGTTCTTGCCGTATTTGTGATAAAACAGATGCGAAACCAGCGAGTTGACAAAGGATAGAAGGCAAGACCTGGTTGCTGGCGGCAGGGAAGAGACTCCAGGTTGCGATGTGGCACCACGGGGAGGGGCAGTGATTTGCTCGGATGTTTTTGTAGCAGCACTGGAGCGTTGTTTTTGAGTGGCTTTTGGGCCCTGTTTTTGTTTTGAGTCCTTGGGACGGTTTTTGGCCGAGTCAGTTGCAGAATTTTCTGCAGTCTTTTTCGAAGCTTCTTTCGAAGCATTGTTTGAGGAGTCTTCTAGGGAAGCTTTTGGAGTTTTGGCGCCCTGTGGGGCGGTTTTTGCGGAAGGTAGAACATCAACGAACAGGACAGACTCGAGCGGGCCGAAGTCCACGGCATCCAAAATGTCATGAAGAGACACGGCACCAGCGACATTTTTGAGTAGCACGGCACGGGGAAAATTGAGCTGATCAATGGAAACGGCGGCAGAAGCCATGCCACCCGCAACACCCAAAGATGCAGCCCCCAGAACAGCCGAAGCTCCAGAGGCACCAGCTCCGTTGACATGCACAGGCGCCAGTATGTACCGAGGCAGCAGCGGCAGCAGAGGCCAATACGGCTGAGGAGCGTGTCCAACGTAAGGCAGTTGCGCACTGCTGATATAAGGCGACAGATGGGCCGGCACAAAGGTGTGGGCGCCCACGTACGGAGACGGGGTGGAGAGAAGGTTGGCAGGGAGCATGGACTGGGAGTAGGAGAAGTCAAGCGGCGTCATGGGCATCTGCTGGGCAGCCGATATGCCCGGGGAGTACACGTGGTACAGCAGCTGGTGATGGAGCGACTGTTTTCTGGACGGCGCGCCGGAGTGGGAGTGAAACATGGCAGGGATGGGGCAGGCGGTGTGTGAGGACGCAAAACGGGTGCTGGCAAGAATGGTGGAGGGGGATTCTTCTGGTGGTGGAGTATGGAGTCGAGGTGGAGTTTTTTGAAACGTGGCGGTGGAAAACGAGGCGGCGAACAGACTCGGAGAACGGCGGGACACGGGGAGGCAGGCGCTCGCGGACGGAAGAGTATGGAAGAGATGTATATATAAAGTTGGCGGGCGCAGGCCGGGCGCTGACGTGGAAAGAAGGAAGTGGTGGTTGAGTCGATCGCTCTCTACACGGGCAAGGCTCCGCCAAAACGCGCCCTGGCGCACATCACTGCGGGTACGCGCAGCATACACCACTGATACACTGAAGTTCCCGTAACAAAAGACACGGCTGCCGCACAAGGTAGGCGAGCCGACTGAAGCCGGCGCTGGGGCGGCCCGTGGCGGCAGGCCCGAAAGAGCGGCAGCAGCGGCAGCACCGGCAGCAGCGGCGCCGGAATACGATTTTTTAGCCCAAAATTATAGAAACGTCAAATACAGGCGGGCCCGCGCAGGCGCGCCAAAATCTCGGGCCCGGCCTGAGAGGTTCCGCCGTTCGTTCCACGCGCCGGACATTCTGGCCCAGTGAGAGATCCTTGCGGCGCTGGGAAAATCGCAGAGATAAGGCAAGAAAAGCAAGAGAAAAAAAAATGAAAAGGGCGAGAGAGGAAGCAACTGGGAGTCCAACAGGCGAAAGGCCGGGCCGAGGACGTGCTGCGTCTCGGTGCATTTGGAGCGTTTGGGATTACCAGCTAGGGTGCCCCACATTTGCTGCGCTGGAGCACTTCCGTGTGGTGGGATTGCATCGGGATCCGGCCACGGACCCGCTCCAACGGAACGAACTGCTCAGCAGCCGTCCACAAAGAAAAGAAACGTCTTTTTCCTTTCAAGCGGCACACGTTTCCGTCTTTGGTCTGCGCCAATCAACAGCCGTATTCGTGTTGCCAGTCTTGTTCCGCGACTAGCGCTGCAACAAAAGACGCCCTCAAACGGTAACTACAGCAGCATGCGCGGTTACGGGCGCGGACGGGCGCGGCGCGGGCACGCCAAGTGGGGCCCGCCAGTACACCTTCGATCGTAGCTTTGTTTCTTTTTTCCCTCGCCTGACTTCACCTCGAGCCGGCACTCTTACCATCGCCATTATAGCCGGCCAATCATTTTTGCCGCTGCCGAGTCGAGTCTGTATAGTTCCGTCCAGGCTTGTGTATTGGTCCCGCTCTTCGGTGCATTTGCGTTTCTACATTCCTCTCAACTGCACTCAAGGTTTCACCTTCCACTCTCGTGCCCTCCACACATCCACTCTCAATCCAACCATGCGGCCTGCCGTATGCGCCGCCGCTGATGCTGCGTCGAAGCTTGTAGACACTTGGCACCCCCGGTATTCGGTACACGTTCGATCTGCTGCGCCGCAGGCGCCAAGCCTCGTTCCGTGTGGCGGCCGCGACCTGCAGACAGGCCCACCGGTATCCACACCCTTGCATCTGTCACTCCCAAACCGTGGCGACCAATCCTGCGTTTACCCATCCACCGAACGACCTCAACCGCTCGCACACGCCTCCGGCAAATAACAGCCACTCGAATAGCCCATACTACAGGTCTGCAATTCCCCCCTTTCGTTCGTGTTTTTCTGTTTTTCTTACACATTTTACTTCTGGCCCCGGCGGTGCAGGCTGCACAGGGAAAGACTAATATCACTTGACTTCGTGCCACTGCATGCGATGTTCAAGCTTTTGCTGCAACTATGCTGCGTCGTACACCGTGCGTAACTCCGGTCCCGAAATCCGGGGCCACCAACTCTTGCTAATGGAAATCACGATTAAGTTGCTTGTAAAACAACTTTCAGCGCAGGTCCGTACACCGTGCAGCGTACGGCTGTTGAACGAGTCGACTGACTGGAATTGTGCGGCTTCGATGCTTGCGAGTTCGGATCAAATCTACTCGAAGCTTCCGTCAACGACCAAAACAAATTCCCGTCGATAAGCAAAACATCTGTTGTGTAAATAAAAAGCTTACTGTTCTCATACCGTGTTTGGTGACGCCTCGAACCCTTTATTTCTGTTCTTTTTTGGTTTCGAGAGCCGGGTGAGGTTGTCTGAAGGTACGGATGTAGACCGCAGGGGCCCGTGGTTTGTAACGGTTTGATCTCCAGCGCTACGGCCGGCTGAAGCATTTGTCGAGCATAAAAAACCTTCGACAGTCGTCGAGCGAAAGCATTCAATTGCATACAAAACACCTCCGAAACAAACCTGAAACGCGTTCATGAGGCTCCTTTTTCAGCCACCGCAACCTTTCGCCCTTTCGCGGGACCTCCTTCGCCGCGGCACTGATTCGGGTCAAGCGCTGATCTGGCGCCCGCAGACCGGTGGAGAAAACTCGAACACCTCTGCGTTCCTGAAACGATCATGAAACAAAACACTGCAGCTTGCAGCGTGTATTGTTACGAAAAGGAGAAAGCGATCGAAGAGGGCGCGACTCGTATTCTAAATTCGTTTCTTTCTTTTTTCTGTTTCTGCTTTGGTTTTCAGCAACGTTGTCCCCTCACGCCAACCGCTGATCCGCACGTCTCCAGATCGCAGCGCGACACCAGGACCTCCCGGGCTTTGCTGGATCATCGAAAACAGCCGCACAAAAGCCGCTGAGAACCGGATTGCGGCAAGATCGGCAAGACGAGCAAGCCGCAAAGCACCAGAAAGCGAAAGAGAAACCCCTCGACGCAAGTGCCCGGCCCGCCGCGGCCACCGCCCGGGCTTTTTCCATCTGATTCCATGTCCTCCATTGCTCCTGCTGACACCCGCGCGGGTCTGTGTGCAGGTCATCGCACTGTTTATGTCTTTTTTTCTCCCTTCGTCGGCCACTTTTTTGTCCCTTTTTCTTCCAGCTGCTGAAACCTTCTTGTTTCCTAAGGATTCTCACTTGTTGAAAACTAGCATTGCGCATCAAGTACAATCATGGCTACCGCTGAAGTCCCCACTTTCAAATTGGTCCTCGTCGGTGACGGTGGTACCGGTAAGACCACCTTCGTCAAGAGACACTTGACCGGTGAGTTCGAAAAGAAGTACATTGCCACCTTGGGTGTCGAGGTGCATCCTTTGGGCTTCCACACCAACTTCGGTGAGTTGAAGTTCAACGTCTGGGACACTGCCGGTCAAGAGAAGTTCGGTGGTTTGAGAGACGGTTACTACATCAACGGCCAGTGTGGTATCATCATGTTCGATGTGACCTCCAGAATCACCTACAAGAACGTTCCAAACTGGCACAGAGACTTGGTCAGAGTCTGCGAGAACATTCCTATTGTGTTGTGTGGTAACAAGGTTGACGTCAAGGAGCGTAAGGTCAAGGCCAGAACCATCACCTTCCACAGAAAGAAGAACTTGCAGTACTACGACATTTCTGCCAAGTCCAACTACAACTTCGAGAAGCCATTCCTCTGGTTGGCCAGAAAGTTGGTTGGTAACCCACAATTGGAGTTTGTCGCATCCCCAGCCTTGGCCCCACCTGAGGTCCAGGTTGACGCCGATTTGATGCACAAATACCAACAGGAGATGGAGCAGGCCACTGCTTTGCCATTGCCTGATGAGGACGACGCCGACTTGTGATTGCCCCGTGCTTTCAGAGAAGGAATGCGCCCCATTCTCAATGTATTCTCAAAACTGCCCTACGACACGTACTGTTGGCAACTCGGCTCATTCTTGTATAGATAATACACCATTCTTACACAAGCAACATCTTACAGACACCAACGGTGCATAAGGCCGCGGGCCCTCATTTGTATTTCTGCTATTTCGTGTTCATCTTCTACTGCAACTATCTTGCTCCAGCGCCAGCCAGCAGCGCTTACAAGTCGCCCTTCTGCCGCATCAAGTGAACACGCATCAGATGCGTATACTCTTCGGTGTTTCTGAGTGTTGCAGCGGGCGGAGGCGGCATATCGGTGAGTCCTGGAGGCGGCGGTAGACACACTGCATCTTCTTGTTCGTCGGCCCGTTTCACCATGGACCGGTCGACCTCTCGGAGCTTGGATTCGGCGAAGGCTTCGGGAGATGGTGCGCCACTGCTGAGGTACGACAATCCAACTTCGTAGCCGCTGTCGTTGGCGTCCCAAAGTCCCAATTGGGTGGCTTTTTCTTCGTAGTAAGCACAGTAGAGCCGGATGTGGTTCTTTCCGGAGAGATGCGACTTACGCACACTCATTTTGTCATGCGTAAGATACGACTTGCAGTAGTCGCAGTAGTATTTTGGCATATTGGCGGATGACGGAGGCGGTAGAAGAAAATTGGCGGAGAAAGTTGGCCATCTCATGTTGAAGACGACAGAGACGGTGCGCGCGCCGCGGCACCCGAGGGCAGGGC
>JAKUBD010000068.1:0-25412 GCA_030563125.1 Metschnikowia laotica
GACGGGATCCTAGGCCGGTGCCCGAGCCGGAATTCCTAAGATCGTGCGACTGATTTTCAAAGTCTTTTAAAATATCATCGATTTCCATGGTGATATTCGGTGGTGGAGCCGGTCAGTGGAGGGTTTAAGCGCGCGTAAGGCCCGTGATGAGCGGAGACAGGCAGGAAAGAGGGAACGACAAACGCAGGAACAGAATATCAGAAAAAAATGATTTGAAGGAAAGAAAAAAAAGAAAGAAGATTGGCCTGCAAAATCTTCGTCTGGCGGAGCGCCTGAGTGCTGTCAGCATCTGTATCTGTGTCTAGCTGTGTATACATCGGGATCGGAACCATCTCTCCGGCTGGGTTGGCCTCGGTTTTTGGCCCACCGGCCGCGCTCTTCGTCCTGTGTTCTGCAGGACCTCTATTTACATCACCAACCACATGGACAGACAAGCGTTACTAGAGCAAAAGCGTCAGCGCTTGCAAGAACTCAAGCAGAGGCGTGCCGGGTTGAATACGGCCGATGCCGGGAAACCTGCCTCGGAGCCGTCCGTCGTCACCGCCGCCACACCCACCGCCAAAGCCAAAGTGGACTTTTTCGTGCAAGTTGGCGCAGGCGCCACTTCTACAGACAAACAAATCGCGCTGGCGCCGATCGGGCCTGTGGCCGACAGCCGGATTTCGTCATTGCGTATCGACAAGGCCATCCAGACTCACTTTGAGCAGTTGCCAGGTCCGAACGAGGGAATCGAGCTCGTGGCTCCAGATCTGCCTGGTCACACAGAACCGCCGGATCAAGATGCCCCTGCGCCCCCACAGCCTTCCAGGGAAGAGCTTGTGCACCAGAACGTGTTGGATCAGCTCGCGGCAGCTGCCATTGACGTCGAATTTTCGGGGCTTCGTCTCGGGGTCAAGCATGAATCGCTCAATGGCGAAACGCGGCTGCGGTCGCCATTCATCAACACCTCCAGTCTACAAGATTTCCTAAAACGGCCCATTATTGCAATGGCCACCACCCAGAATCACCCAGACTCGCTTTTGGTAGCTTATGGGAGCTTGGCCACATCTGTTGGTCCTGCGGAGCCCGCGGAGCCTGCCACAGACAAACGCTCGAGCCGCCTATGGTCAGTGCTGCCTGGTCTTGCCGTGTTGTTCAATTGTAAACTGGGCCACTTTGTGCCCGAGTTTTTCTTGCAAACATCCAGCTGCATATCCGTCATTCGCTTTGACGCTTATGACCCTTTCCGCGTGGTGGCTGGGCTTGCCAATGGCGCCGTTGTCATGTGGGACTTGAAAGGTGTGGACTCGAGCCAAGTGGCGGTCTTGCCCACGTTGAAAACCTCCACATCCGCATCTACTGCAGAAATGCCGCAACTCAACTTCACCCCTCATGTGGCCCCGATCATTTATTTGGGCCAGCTCAACTCGGACAGCCTGCAAAGCTCATCTTTGGTCTCATTATGCTCAAACGGTGTGTTGAACGTATGGTCCCCAAACTTTTTAGCTTTCCCCAAGGTTCCCTCCGTTGTGATTGCCAAAGACTTGCGCCGTATCAAAGAACTGCTTCATGTGACTTGTGCGGTTTTGCTCAGCGGCAAAGGTCTCCAGCAGAGGTCCTCCAACCAGTTTTTCCCGGAAACTCATTTTCTCGGCAATTTCTTCCTCGGTTCTGCCAGAGGCGCGCTCTTCAAGCTTAAAAACGAGAGCTCGGATAGATTCATTGCTTCTGAAACTATTATGGAACCGCACGCTGCATTTACCTCCATTATCGAGCTTGAAAACACCTCATCCTCGGGACTACTTGTGTCCTCTCATAAAGATTGGAACATCCGAGTGTGGGATACCAGCCATCAACTTCTTCTCACAATCCCGACTACAACGCTGATAAAGCGTATGGTGCCACGACCCGGGTTCCCAAACCAATTTATTGCTGAATGTGACATGTGTCCACCGGATATTGGCTTCACTATTGAGTTCTGGGACCTCAGCAACCGCTCGCGGGGCTCTTTGTTCACTTTAGCTACGAGAAAGTCCACCAACGGCACCGCTACGTTTAGCCCCTGTGGTGGCTCGATACATGTTGCTTACGATGATGGTGCAATTGATGTGTTTGCAATTGACGAACAGGCGCTCACCTCTTCCAAGCACATTATTCTTAGGCTGTCTTTAGATGAGGGTCTAGCGACACTTATTTCGGCCTTATGATCATGGAAAGTCTATTGTCATTATAAAAATTTAGTCACGAGAGCGTCTCTTGGTCTGACTGTGATCCCTGATGAGATTGTAGTTCCTTCGGGATGTTTGTCCTGTTCCAATGTAATACAATCATGAGATGCCAATACCAAAAGCTCAAAAAAACATTTGGTAGCCTCCCTTCTCTTGTTCACTTTGAAACCTGTTTCTGTTCTTCCTGTAGCTCCTAAGGGAGTTCCCGTCGGATCGTTCGTATCAATGTCCATAAGTTCATCAAAGTTGATCGATGGTACATCATAAAATTTATTTTTCAAATGTTTGGCGATCGACGTGGTGCTCTCGACACCATCGTTTCCTGAATCTTCAAGAATATCGAGCTGAGGTTCTTCTGACTCGTCTCTGGAGTGATCATTTCCGAGACCCGGCATGGGTAAATCGAAATCCAATTCTGCGGTTATGTCAAGATCATCGGCGTTCTCCGAATCGTCTGGAGGTGTAACAACAGCCGCTTCCTCGGCCGCAAGGTCAAGAGCGCGCTGCCTGAGCTGGCTATCCAAGTCGGTTATCTTTCTTCTTTTCAGATACACGGGCAGCGCCAATTCATTGATCAACTCGAGTTTTTCGTCCAATGTCAATGTCAATGTGAGTGACTCGTCGATCAAACGTCCATTCATCTGCAAGCTCTGGAGGTTTCTAAGGATGTCATTAGGTATTCCGCGTTCAACGTCGTCCACGCTGTCCACCAAGAGCCTCTTCTTCTTCGTTTTTAAAATGCCTGATGCGGTGCGTCCCGTTTGAGGGGCCAGAGGAACTCCAGACTGTTGTTGTTGCTGTACCTGCTCGGTTTCGACAGTTTCAAATGGCTGTCCCAGAAGCAAGTCACCAACGGATTGACCCTCCGCAGCTGGCTTGGGATCAATATCCAATAAGGACTGGTCCATTTCGGGCAAGGCTGTGGCGGCATCACGGCCGATTTCGACAGACTCATCCATATCGAGATCAAAATCCAAATCCAAGTCGAAGTCTTGTTCGGCCTCACCTCTGCCAACTTCCATGGAGCGATCCAAGTCGACATCTGTCTGTGCATTATTTGCGGCTGTCGGAGGGCCGTTAAAGGAAGGGAGTTCTGGCTCGTCAAGAACAAGATCCTCTTGGTGAAATAAGTCGTGCACCGTCACTTGATCCTGCAAAGTGATACGCGACATGTTGGAGATGGTGGTGTTTTGAGGAGGTAAATTAACAATGCTGGCCGTGGAAGCCCCTAGCGAGGCACCACTAGCATATTTGAAAGAGTTTTTCAATTTTTGCAAGGTCTCGTGCACATCATCCAACAAATACTTTGTTTTTCTGGAATAGATACGGACGCACCCCAAGAGAAGCTGGCCCGATAGACGGAGTGTTATGGTTCCGGGATGCGACTGAGACTCTGGCTGGAGCTGACGGCTGGAAATATAGTCCGTGGAGGCGACAATGTTTGTGTTGAGAAATTGCTGCTTGGAAAGTTTCTTGTCATAGTTGGACGCCAACCACACATGGGCGAGAGGGCCCTGTCTGGACACCAAAAGCTCGGACATGAAGACGAAGAGCAGTGTGGGCGCGAGGAAAGAGCCATGGACGCGTTTGTCGCGAAGCACCAGCAGTGTCACGTGATGTAAACCAACCGGTCGGGCCATGTATTGTTCGGGGTTGTGGGGCGGAGGGGGTTGGAATCGTTCCGATATTTAACAGGCAGGTGGGGTGGAGGCAAGACAAGCATTCGTGTCATTTCGGGACTGGCAACGCCAAAATGTCTTTTTTCGATGGACGTTCTTTTTATGTCTTTGGTGTGTTTGATGCGCGGAACAATGTGAATTGTCGCTTACGAGTGCGGCATGCCAGTGAAGCTAAAACACCGAACAACCAGTCTCACCGCTAAACTCTCAGTGCCCGGTCTACATAGCCATTGCCGCTCAACTATAACACAAAGCACACTTTACGAACCTTCCCGCTTGAGACATACCCTACTCGCTCCCGCAAACAAATTAGCACATGGATCTTGAAGCCAGTCTCAACAAGTCGCTAGACGGCATCTTGCAGTCGTCCGGCTACATTTTGGAGGTCATCAACAGCAACAAGGAGCAAAGCAACTACGTTACGGGGCCAAACAGCAGGCTGATACCGCCTCTCGTCACGAGCCAGCTAGGGCGCAGTATTGCACAATTTGAGCAGATTTTGGAAGATTCGATCTCCAAATTCGACACGGTGCCGTCGTTCATCGAAAAAGCCATTCAGACAAAGCAGCTTGAAGAAAAGCAGAAACAGGATGAGCTAGCGCGTAAGAAAGCAGAGGAGGAGAGAAGAGGAAAGGAGGAACAGGATAGATTGATGAAGGAGAAGGCCGCTAGAGAGGAAAAGGAGCGTCTGGAACAGGCAAGAAAGGAAAAAGAGCTTCAAGAGATGCAACAGCGGCAACGGGACGAAAAAGAACAACAACAGCAGCAGCAGCAGCAGCAGCAGCAGCAGCAACAACAACAACAACAACAGCAGCAGCAGCCTCTGTCCTTGCAAAACACGCCAGCAAACATGCATGGCATGCACGACAATTTCGACTTCGGCTCGGACATGGAGAAGGATCTATACATTCCTGATCCGTCAGACATCCTCTCGTCGTTGTCCTACAAAGACACCAAAGCTGGCTCAGGCGAGGGCAAGAATTCCAATGAGAAAGAAGATAATGCACTCGACCGAATGGATGACAATGTGGGAGACGCGAAGCCCGACCAGTCTCTCCTAGATGACTTGAATATGGACCTTTTGGGACAGGACTTTGACACGGGCATGGGTGCTGGAGCCGAAGAGGAGTTTGACGTCGATAACTTTTTGAACCAGTTTGGCAGCGGAGAGTAGAGCTGGTGATACAACGGCCTGTGGGTGCTGACGCGGGTCATCGGCCCGCTAATTCGGCCAAATGCTCGCGGGCAAGACTTGTTTGGCCAAGAAAGGCTCGAAGAGCGGACAAAATAAGCTACAATAAGGAGCTACGGCATGAAAAAAAGATATGGGTCAGCGAAAGTTGTAGAACGTTCTCGAGTAACCACGGTCTGGCGTGGCTGCGAAAGCCGCCACCAAAAACACCCGTATTACACGGAAAATAACAGCAAAAAGCACAAGAAAATCCACCCACTACACACCAAAAAAACACATTCGGGAAAAAAAAATCTCTAGCCGTGGTAGCACTGAGTGTGGTGACCCACCTCCAGTACCAGACGCCCAGCCAATGAAAAGGCGCACACTGGTCGTGCACCGCGTAAATCCACGGTCGGTCTCACTAGTAAAAGAACATTCACCACAAATTGTTAGTCCACTAATTCCCGCCATAATGTTCAGACAAACTTTGCGCCAGGTCGCCAGACAATCCACCAACGTGGTGAGAAGAACATACGCCACCGAGGCCTCCGGCTCCGATGCATTGAAGTTGTCTTTGGCCCTTCCTCACCAGACCTTGTACTCCGAGTCTGAGGTCCAACAAGTTAACTTGCCATCCATCAACGGTGACTTGGGTATTTTGGCCAACCACATTCCTATTGTCGAGCAATTAAGACCAGGATTGTTGGAGATCATCTCCAAGGGTGGTGAGACCGAGCAATACTTCGTTTCTGGTGGTATCGCTACTGTCCAGCCAGGAAACAAGTTGACCATCTCCGCCATTGAAGCATTCAAGCCCGAGCAATTCGACGCCCAAGAGATTAAGTCCTTGATTTCCGACGCCCAAAAGAGAGCATCCTCCGCCGATGAGGTTGCTGCTGCGGAAGCCGCAATTGAGTTGGAGGTCTTGGAGGCTTTGCAAACCGTCGCCAAATAGGCGCTCTGCTATACATAACGTACACATCAAAAACACGCAATCATGTCACCGATTACTTGTAGTCGAGTTTCGCCCGAGCCGGGGCTTGTTCCCGTGGCTGTGGGTTTTTCTGGTGAGGATCGCCCTACACCTCTAGAATGCCGAAGGATGCTACGAGCAGCGATATCTTTTCGAGAAAAACGAAATGGGCACATGAGGCAGTAGACAATTCGGAAGAAGCTCCGAAAATACATTCATTATAGGCGTGGCCAGGCCAGTAAAGGTGACTACCTCGGGGCCTCGAGCACGTCGTAAGTTCCGGTATGGTGCGAAAATTTTTTGATAGACTTTCTCACATATGCGTACTGGCTACCTCTTGTAAGAACAACTAAAATGTCCATGACCCCCAGAGAAGCGTTCGCCAAGCTTCCCCAAAGGTTGCACAAGTTCTTCTTGAAGCATCCTCCAAGACCATTCGCCCAATACCTGGAGAAACCCTCGATCACGAGCGACCCTCACATGAACCCGTTTCTACCAAACAAGAACTCAGAAACAGGAAGATGGCACGGCGCCAAGTACTCATTAAGAACCTCTGCTGATTTGTACAAAATGGCATACAAGTTTGGACTCCACGAGCTTTTGCCTCCCGTTCCCCACAGAAAGTTCTACGAGGACAAATACGACAACAAGAAATGGATCATGGGTGTTTTGTTCCAGAGACAACCAAAGTGGAAGAAGGAGCTCCCAGAGAAGCTCGAAAAGAGACGCGAAGCTATGGAGAAAATGGACGAGACCATCGTCTCTGCCAGACCAACCTACAAGAAACAAATCCAGAAGAGGGAGCAAAACAAGAGAACCTGGTTCTAACATTTGTGCATTTTTAATGACTACGTGTATATAGACAAGAAAATAACGGAATTTTTTTCTTTTCTCTTCCTCTTTTCTCTTATTTTGCTTAGTCTGCTGGCCGCAGCTCCGGGCAGACTCAGACTTGCTGATGAACTCTGACTTGCTGATGAGAGACCGGCGGGATGAGCGCCAGCTCTGCCAAAGTGACTCGAGTCGACGGGCAACCGTAACACGCTCCATTGTTCTGTAGGTTCTAATTCCTCCGGGCCTAGATCGCCGATCTGCCCTTAGAAAGCCCGCTTGCCCTTTTTGAACGGC
Source organism: Metschnikowia laotica (assembly GCA_030563125.1). Classification (NCBI taxonomy): domain Eukaryota; kingdom Fungi; phylum Ascomycota; class Pichiomycetes; order Serinales; family Metschnikowiaceae; genus Metschnikowia; species Metschnikowia laotica. The sequence goes on from JAKUBD010000068.1 coordinate 7,162, forward strand.
TTCCTGCGATCGGAGACAACCTTGCCAGGACCGGCGCCAGGACCCTTGATTTTCACCACACTCTTGGCCAATAGACTGTCGATGTTGAGGTCATCTGGGAGGAGAATCTGGCGGACTTGACTGCCTCTGATATTCATGAATTGCATGAGCTGTGGGTCCTGATGTGGCTGGATGAGCTTGATGTTCTTGAGTGCGATGTTCATCAGCGGAGAACAGGAGAGTATTTGGCCGTTGACAGAGCTGCCGTTTTTGAGCTCAACTGTGACAGGATGGTTGGTTGCCGACGGCAAGTTCATGAGGAATCTAACCAACTTCATCTTTGATCAGGATACGGAAGGCTGAGGTTGAATGGAGCCGAATATATGGGTTTCGATGACCTGAAGCGGATGCTAGGTCGAAAGATCGGTGACTCGTGTGTAACGCGCAAAAGATTGGACGGAGGCTCCAACAAGGTATCACTGGGTATACAAGGCAACACTCTCACACGTGCAGGTGTCTGGATGCCGATGAGCGAAGGAAGATGAAGAGGGAAGGCGGTGCTGGTGTCGGCTACTGTTATTCAAGTGCGTGACATGACTTGGTCCAGTACCCGCGCCAGCGTGCGACTTCTTGCCACAACTCACCCAGCGAGTGATACATAAAACACACCAGTGGCTCGAGATATCATGGCTGGGCTCAAAGAAACCATTATTTCTATTCCGCCCGTGACGCGGTTTTTTGTTATGGTCACGGTCGCCATCAGCTTGGGAATCTCCATGGATGTGTTGGATGTGGAGGACGTGTTTATCGGGACCATGGACCTTATTTCGCTGTTGTTTGGGTCTGAAGAGGGCGCCGGTAGCCGCTCTGGCGACTTTTCATGGTGGAAAATCCACAAACTCTTCACCACCTTTTTCGTCGTGCAGGGCTTGAACGTCAACGGCGTGGTGGTGTGTCTCAACATTTACCGCTTCTACACATTTTCCAATAGCTTGGAGACGTCGCGGGGCAAGTTCAACGGCAACTTCCCAGACTACTTGTGGTGTGTGCTAATTTGCGGAGCGTTCATATTGGCCATCGACACCCTTTTTTTCTTGGTCGGCATCCCCAACGTCTTCAACCACTCACAGCTTCTGTCGTGCATCACATTTCTCTGGCTGAGAACGTCCATGAACTCCGTGACTAACTTCATGGGAATCGTGCCCATCAAGACATACTACTTGCCGTTTTTCGACTTGGGAGTGGCCGTTATGAGTGGGAAGGCTTACGCGGGCGACTCGCTCGTGGGCATTTTGGCCGGCTACCTTTATCAATGCGTCCAATCGGACACGTTGCCCATTTACAACTTGATGTCCGGGGCTTACGCATCCAGAACTGCCCATTTGACTAGCGGCAGGAGAGTGGGCTTCAATGACGAAAGCACGAAGGACCTCATCACGCCTGCGGTCTTTGACATGGGCTATTTGAAGGCCCCGGCAATCTTCTACAAGTTTTTGAATTATCCCAACAACACAACCACCAGAACCACCGCCTTTACCCCCACTCAAGTGCATACGCAAAAGGCGCCAGGGCACACTCAAGCCTATACTAGCGGTGCGCTGCGTTCGTTCCAAGGTAAGGGCCACCGCCTAGGCACGTGAGCAGCTAGCTTGACACATAAGTGGGGATGAAACTAAAATTAGAGAAGAGGAGGTTCCTGAAGATCCCGATGCCGTTTCACCCTAAAATGTAGATCTCTAAATTCTTCCCCACACCCATATGCCGAACTGCGATTTAGACAAGCGATCGCACTTGATCCTCATACAACTAGCGGTACGGAACCCCCAAATTCTACGCCAAAGACACCTGTGACTGCAATTCCCATCCAGAATGTCGGAGAGAGCGTCACGGAACTCTCCGTCTCTAGCTCCCCAAAGATCGACTCTGGAGACCAGAGAAAGGGTCGCCCTGTCATCTACAAATTCTCCGGTCTTGAAGGGCAAAGGCTCCCGAATGAAGAAAAAGTCCAGACCTCAAATGCGAAGACTCAATACTTCGGCGGCCAAATTGATCTATTCCGTTGATGATGATATCAACGATGAACTGGACAACGAAGAGCCGACTGTAGGTATGTCATTGAGAGACAAGAAATACATTTCTGGGTACCACGATGCATTGAGAGATCTTTACCAGCAGAAGAAGGCGAAGATTTTGGAACCGCAAGGTTTAAATCTGCCTCACGATCTTGAAAGAGAATCCCACCAAGACGCAATAAGAAAGTTGGCCGACTCAGAAGAGCCAATCAATGAGACCATCGAGCTTTCTGACGATGACATGGATGTTATGGAGGAGCTCGCTGGCGCCATAGAACCCCTCAATGCAGAAGATGCCAAATCAACTCACTCTACTTCTTCCTCGAATACACTCGAGTCATTGAACTTGAAGGATAGACAGAATGCCATCAATTCCACGCATCCCTTCGGAATCAAGATTTGGAAGCCCTCTCTTTACAAGAAAAATCGTTCCGTTGCTGTTCGTGCAGAGGAAGATATCCACGACTATGACCCTCGCAGACCTACGGGTCCTATTTCGTTCGGTGTTCACATCACCAACTTTGTTTGGGGTTGTACGTTTGGACTTTTGTTGATGCTCATCTGTACGTTGGGTGCCTTAATTGTTCTCATAGGAACAGGATTTGCATGGAATAAGAACTCAAGACCTTACGTTAAGCTTCTTTTTAAGTTGGGTAGATACTGGCTCTTTCCCTTTGGAAAGCTTGTTTTGCTCAACAAGGATAAAAATTATTTGAGTGAGGATGAGATGGATGGAAGAACGATTTCCGAATTCCATCGCTGGAGACTTCAAGAAGAAGGAAGATTATTTTTTGCTCCACCAAGAAGAATGACCAATGCGGGAGACAAGAAGCCGTTACTCAAAGATCACAAAGGCAGGCCCATCCGAGACACGTACGAGTCGATGGTCGAGGGGACTCTGGGTGAAAATGCCATAGATGAAACAAATGGAGATAGCGATGATATTAAAGTCCGCTTCTTCGGTCGTGGTGCATGGTCCACGGGGAGACTCTTGTTTTATCTTTACTTTTATGGGATTGTCCAGCCCATTTCCTTTGTGATTGCTGCGATCTGTTGGATTTTTGTCTTCACCATTCCTATGACAAACTTGAACAGAATCTTATGCGAGCATGTGAGAAGAAGACCCTTGGCTCTCCATTTTGAAAAGGAAACTGACTACTACGCTAAAATGTGCGGAGAGCAAACGAGGAAACCCATCAAAAACCAGTCCGTCATTCTTTGTACTTACAGATGTTGTGGAACACATTACTACAAGTACACTCTTGGTGGTACAAACATTTTTTTTATCAACTTGCTTCTTGTTGTTGTATTCGTCATTTTAGACTACTATTTACTCAAAGAAGGGTTGGGCTGGGACAGCTGGTATACTGACTCATCATTTTTGTTCTGTGGTTGTTTATTCTCGATTGTTCCTCTTGCATATTTCATTGGACAAGCCGTGGCTTCCATCTCGGCCCAATCTTCCATGGGATTGGGTGCCGTGATTAATGCCTTCTTCTCCACAGTCGTTGAGATTTTCTTATATTGTGTCGCTCTAAATCAGTCAAAGGGTAAGTTGGTCGAGGGCTCAATGATCGGCTCTGTTCTAGGTGGTGTGCTTCTTTTGCCTGGCCTCTCTATGTGTGGTGGTGCATTGAATAGAAAGACGCAAAGATATAACCCCAGGTCTGCCGGTGTTTCTTCTACAATGCTTTTATTTGCTATGTTGGTCATGTTTGCACCCTCACTCTTCTACCAGATGTATGGCTCTTACGAAATTAGGTGTCGTGCTTGCACATCACCTTTGGATAATAATGGTGAGGACTGTACAACGTGTCAGTTCATTCAGCCCAGCCTCAATTTGGATAAGTTGTATTATTCAGTCCTTCGTCCGCTCTCATTGCTCGTCGCATTTGCCCTTTTTATTGCCTATATTTGCGGACTCTATTTCACCTTAAAAACACACGCTTCCTTGATTTGGGCTACAAATTCTCACGAACAACAAGCGCAACAGGTCAGAAAAGAGATTCATGAAATGAGATCACCAAGCCTAGTGAGCTTGGATGCACCAAAAAATTCAACATCAAGTGAGAACCAACAAGTCAAGAACCTCAAAGCCCTTGCCTCACCGCTGGCTGAGCCAAGTCTGAGCAAAGGCGGAACATTGAAATTGTCTCAGCCTGACATTGCCACAGTAGGTGACCAAGGCGAGCATGAGAATGAACATGTTGGTCATGATGCTCCTAACTGGTCGAATAAGAAATCTTCAGTTATTCTTCTCGGCGCAACCATCCTCTATGCTATCATTGCAGAAATTTTGGTTGATAATGTTGATGCAGTCCTCTCGAACTTTCCTATTAATCCTAAATTTTTAGGATTGACAGTTTTTGCATTGGTGCCAAATACGACAGAGTTTGTCAATGCCATTTCATTTGCTGTGGGTGGTAATGTTGCACTCTCCATGGAAATCGGTAGTGCTTATGCATTACAAGTCGTCCTCATTCAAATACCCAGCTTGGTAGTCTACTCAGTCTTCAAAGGTTTCACCAACATAGAGATGATATTCTCCTTGATTTTTCCACGCTGGGATGTTATAGCCACGCTCGCATCGATTTACTTGTTCACTTACATTTACGCCGAGGGAAAGTCTAACTACTTCAAAGGTGTGATCTTGATCCTAACGTACTTTGTTGTACTTGTCGGGTTTTACATGGACGACGTTGTCGATGACCTCAATTTAGATACCGTTAGGAACTTGAAACTTGCAGGAGCTGCCTTAATTTCAGGGAGGCTTTAATTTGAGAGGCGTTGAAAGTACAAAAGGTACATATTAGATTATATATATTGGTGTTTCTCGTATAAGCCTACTTGAATTGTGCAACTCCAACTTATATAAGACTCCAAGGCGCTCCTCACATCTTCATTATGGATTTTCAGGGCAGCATTGACCAAATCATAAATGTCATTATTTCCCACCCACGCTTTATATAGCCAGCGTAGAGAATTATCCCATTGGACAAGGATTCGAGCCTGATCTGTGACCAATGAGTTGACAATTGCCTCGCTTTTACTCAAGCTTCCTTCTTCATGATGACTCTGGGATAAAAAATCTTTCTTCACGCCCCAACCAATAAGCATTGTGGATTTGAGGGCCATTGAAGTTGAGCAGAGCACAAACCTGGTATTCCTGGTCCGGTTAGACAATGTGTGCATCTTTGAACGGCTGGGTTTGGAATACATGCTCGCAAGTCAATTCTAGAGCTACCAATGCAGAATCGTATATTGCTTGTCTGGATTGCTTGTTTTTCCATTTGAGAAATAGCTGGTTTTCACCAAAAATGTGTTTGAATCTTTTCGCTCTTCCCTGACAGTCTGGGGAAATCTGGGGCATTCAAGGAAGCGCCCGAAAACAAGCCATCCTGACAATGATATTCGAGTCGTTGCGCGGCAAAACAGTAAGCTTTATGATGTTGTAAGCAGACATGGGGGTGGGGACTGGAAGCCTTCCATGGTTTCGTTACTACCTTGCATAATCAATACTGTCACTAACCTGCTTATTATTCCACCTCCAGCCATGTGGATCGACTGTGACGACGGCGCAGACAGAAATTGGAAAAAAAAAACCGGCAATGTGATTTAGTAAAATTAGAAGAAAGTATGGGGTAGCCTTGCGCTTATATGTGTTTGGAGCATTGTGGATTCGGGCCTTCTGGGAATCAGCTTCAAACTTGCCGCGGACAAAAAAGGATACACAGAAAATGGTCCAAGAACGATAACCAGAGCAAAGGCTAAAATTCAAAGAAAACCAGGTGATTTCTTCGACCCACAATTAGTCAGCTGACGGAGGCAAGGATATAGTCGGTGCGGACGACCTAGTTGTCAGGCGAACCTTGCCCAGATTTCAAAGGGTTTTGGGAATTATATTCAATCATGGCATAGAAGTCAGCAACGAAAATACACGTTCGAAAAAACCAAACACTCTCCGGACCCAAGACCCGCCATCTCATCCACGGAGTTCCTGGGGTCAGAGCGCTGCCGGCGTGCTGAAATGCGCGCAGTAGATTTGCGCATCAAAACATTACGCGGCGTAAATGTCAGCACACGACGCCCGCCACCTCCAACGTTTTTTTTCTCAACATTGAAACGGTTCCGCCTTACCGTTAGTCCTACAAACCTCGGCCGTCCACCACACATAAGCTCACCTGGTTGTTCACCCGTCCGGAGACAACAATAGGTAGTTAGAGGTTTTAGCTCGTGTCACTTATCCGCGGACTCAGTGTATTTAGAGACAGATTGCTCGTTCCCTAAAGCTATACTTGAACTCGTGCTGAAAAGTATAATTTTCCTTTCAAAAATCCACAAAACAAAAAAAAGCTCAAAAATATCGCCGTCATTTGTACTGAGTCTCCCAAGAACTGTTTATTCTTTTTCTTTAAGAAGACCCTACATCAAAGCAACTTCCACGTTTGTTAATCTTCAAATTCCACATATCCTATTTTATTAATCCTTTTTCATAATGAGTCGCCAGTTTCCTTACTCCAGCGCACCGCTTCGTTCGGTCAAGGAGGTATGTATTTGCAATATTAGTCTAGACTTATTGCCAATGTTCTTATTCTAACTTTCAGGTGCAATTTGGTTTGCTTTCCCCTGAGGAGGTCAGAGCCATTTCTGTGGCGAAAATCGAATACCCGGAAACGATGGACCAGAGTACGAAAAAGCCAAGGGATGGAGGCTTGAACGATCCCAGATTGGGTTCCATCGACCGAAATTTCAAGTGTCAAACTTGTGGAGAAGACATGGCTGAGTGCCCGGGTCACTTTGGCCACATAGAATTAGCCAAGCCTGTTTTTCACATCGGTTTCATCGCCAAAATCAAAAAGGTCTGCGAGTGTGTCTGTATGCATTGCGGTAAACTTCTAGTCGACGACTCCAATCCATTAATGGCCCAAGCCATCCGCATCAGAGACCCTAAGAAGAGATTCAACGCCGTCTGGAATGCTTGCAAAACAAAGATGGTTTGTGAGGCTGATACTGTGAATGCTGAAGGGCAAGTCGTCTCTGGCAGAGGTGGATGTGGTCATACACAACCCACTGTTCGTAGAGACGGTCTTAAGTTATGGGGAACTTGGAAACAAAACAAAACCTACGACGACAGCGAGCAGCCCGAGCGTCGCTTATTGACTCCTTCAGAGATCTTGAGTGTCTTCAGACACATTGGTGCAGAGGATTGTCAAAAACTCGGCTTCAATGAGGATTATGCCAGACCTGAATGGATGTTGATAACCGTTTTACCTGTGCCACCACCTCCAGTCAGACCCTCCATTGCTTTCAATGATACCGCCAGAGGTGAGGACGACTTGACTTTCAAGTTGGCCGATATTATCAAAGCAAACATAAACGTTCAGCGTCTTGAAATTGATGGTTCGCCCCAGCACGTTATCAGCGAGTTCGAAGCGTTGTTACAATTTCATGTGGCCACATACATGGACAATGACATTGCTGGTCAACCACAAGCTCTTCAAAAAACAGGCCGTCCTATTAAATCCATCAGAGCTAGATTAAAGGGTAAGGAAGGTCGTTTGAGAGGTAACTTGATGGGTAAGCGTGTTGACTTTTCCGCACGTACAGTCATTTCTGGTGATCCTAATCTTGATCTTGATCAAGTTGGTGTTCCAATCTCTATTGCCAGAACCTTGAGTTATCCGGAAATTGTCACTCCATACAACATTCACAAGTTGACAGAATATGTCAGAAATGGCCCTAATGAGCATCCTGGTGCCAAGTATGTGATCAGAGATACTGGAGACCGTATTGATTTGAGATACAATAAAAGAGCAGGAGATATTGCTTTGCAATATGGCTGGAAGGTTGAGCGTCATTTGATGGACGATGACCCAGTTTTATTCAACCGTCAACCATCTTTGCACAAAATGTCTATGATGGCTCACAGAGTCAAAGTTATGCCATACTCCACTTTCAGATTAAATTTGTCTGTAACGTCCCCATATAATGCCGATTTCGATGGTGATGAAATGAACTTGCACGTCCCACAATCACCGGAGACAAGAGCAGAAATGTCACAAATTTGTGCCGTTCCGTTACAAATTGTCTCACCTCAGTCTAACAAACCTGTCATGGGTATTGTTCAAGACACCTTGTGTGGTATCCGTAAAATGACTTTGCGTGATAACTTCATCGAATACGAGCAGGTGATGAACATGTTATACTGGATTCCAAACTGGGATGGTATCATTCCGCCACCAGCTGTCATCAAGCCCAAGCCATTGTGGACTGGTAAGCAATTGTTGTCGATGGCAATTCCAAAGGGTATTCATTTACAAAGGTTTGACGATGGCAGAGACATGCTTAGTCCGAAGGACAAGGGTATCTTGATTGTTGATGGTGAGATTATTTTCGGTGTCGTCGACAAGAAGACTGTTGGTGCCACTGGAGGTGGTTTAATTCATACAGTCATGAGAGAAAAGGGTCCTAAAGTATGTGCTCAGTTGTTCAGCTCTATTCAGAAAGTCGTCAATTATTGGCTTTTACACAACGGTTTCTCCATCGGTATTGGTGATACAATCGCCGACAAGGAAACCATGCGTGATGTTACCACGACGATTCAGGAAGCTAAGCAAAAGGTGCAGGAGATTATTCTCGACGCCCAACAAAATAAGTTGGAGCCTGAACCTGGTATGACATTAAGAGAGTCTTTTGAGCACAATGTTTCCCGTGTTCTTAATCAAGCCCGTGATACCGCTGGTCGTTCCGCAGAGATGAATTTGAAAGACTTGAACAATGTGAAACAAATGGTGACATCTGGTTCCAAGGGTTCGTTTATCAACATCTCCCAGATGTCCGCTTGTGTGGGTCAGCAGATCGTGGAAGGTAAGCGTATTCCTTTTGGATTTGCTGACCGGACATTGCCTCACTTTACCAAAGACGACTACTCTCCAGAGTCGAAGGGTTTCGTTGAGAATTCGTACTTGAGAGGATTAACCCCACAGGAGTTCTTTTTCCACGCTATGGCCGGTCGTGAGGGTCTAATCGATACAGCCGTCAAAACCGCCGAAACTGGTTATATCCAGCGTCGTTTGGTTAAGGCTTTGGAAGACATCATGGTTCATTACGATGGTACCACCAGAAATTCTTTGGGTGACATTATTCAATTCGTTTACGGTGAGGATGGTGTTGATGGTACCGCTGTTGAGAAACAGTCCGTTGATACTATTCCTGGAACTGACTCGAGTTTCGAAAAACGTTACCGTATCGATGTGCTTGACCCTGCTAGATCAATCTCAGAATCTTTGTTGGAGTCCGGTAAACAGATCAAGGGTGATGTCAAATTGCAAAAAGTTTTGGACGAGGAATACGATCAATTGCTCAAAGATCGTAAATATTTGAGAGAGGTCTGTTTCCCCAATGGTGACTATAACTGGCCATTGCCTGTTAACTTGCGTCGTATCATCCAGAACGCCCAGCAAATCTTCCACAGTGGCCGTCAAAAAGCTTCAGATTTGGGACTTGACGAAATAGTTGAGGGTGTCAAGACGTTGTGTACTAAACTTTTGGTTCTCCGTGGTAAAACGGAACTCATCAAGGAGGCGCAAGAGAACGCAACCTTGCTTTTCCAATGTTTGTTAAGATCTAGATTGGCTGCTCGTCGTGTCATTGAGGAATTTAAATTGAGTAAGATCTCTTTCGAGTGGGTTTGCGGTGAGATCGAATCACAATTCCAAAAGTCTCTCGTTCACCCAGGTGAGATGGTCGGTGTCATTGCTGCTCAATCGATTGGTGAGCCAGCCACTCAAATGACATTGAACACTTTCCATTATGCAGGTGTTTCTTCGAAGAATGTGACACTTGGTGTGCCTCGTCTTAAAGAAATTCTTAACGTTGCCAAAAATATCAAAACTCCAGCACTTACTGTGTATTTGAAGCCAGAGATTGCAGCGGATATTGAAAAGGCAAAGGTTGTTCAGTCTGCTATTGAGCACACAACACTCAAGAACGTGACATCTGCGACTGAAATTTACTACGATCCAGATCCTAGATCCACGGTTATTGAGGAAGATTACGACACAGTGGAAGCATATTTTGCTATTCCAGATGAGAAGGTGGAAGAGACGATTGATAATCAATCACCATGGTTGCTCCGTCTCGAGTTGGATAGAGCTAAGATGTTGGACAAACAATTGACCATGGCACAGGTTGCAGAAAAAATCTCTCAGAACTTTGGAGAAGATTTGTTCGTGATTTGGTCTGATGACACTGCCGAGAAATTGATTATTCGTTGTCGTGTCATCCGTGATCCAAAATTGGAAGAGGAGGGCGAGCACGAAGAAGATCAGATCTTGAAAAGAGTCGAGGCTCACATGTTGGAAACCATTTCTTTGCGTGGTATTCCAGGTATCACAAGAGTGTTCATGATGCAACACAAGATGAGTACCCCAGACCCAAGTGGAGAGTTTACTCAAAAGCAAGAATGGGTGTTGGAAACTGACGGTGTCAACTTGGCAGACGTTATTACGGTTCCAGGTGTTGATGCTTCCAGAACCTACTCTAACAACTTTATTGAGATTCTTTCTGTTCTTGGTATCGAAGCTACTCGTACTGCGTTGTTCAAGGAGATTCTTAATGTCATCGCTTTCGACGGTTCGTACGTTAACTATCGTCACATGGCCTTGCTTGTGGATGTTATGACAGCTCGTGGTCACTTAATGGCCATTACACGTCACGGTATCAACAGAGCTGAAACAGGTGCATTGATGCGTTGTTCGTTCGAAGAGACTGTCGAAATCTTACTTGAGGCTGGTGCTGCAGCTGAGTTAGACGATTGCCGCGGTATTTCGGAGAATGTTATTTTGGGACAAATGCCTCCACTTGGTACTGGTGCATTTGATGTCATGGTGGACGACAAAATGCTCCAGGATGCAACTTCGAATGTTGATATTTCGGTGGGTGTTAAGGTTGAGGATGGTGGAGCCACTCCATACAGAGACTATGAGATGGAGGACGACAAGATTCAGTTTGAGGAAGGCGCTGGATTCTCGCCAATTCACACTGCTAATGTTTCCGACCAATCGGGTTCTCTCACATCATATGGTGGTCAACCATCGATGGCATCTCCTACATCACCATTCTCCTACGGTGCTACATCTCCTGGCTATGGTGATGCTACATCTCCAGGTTATGGTGCGACATCGCCCACATACTCTCCTACATCACCAACCTACTCGCCAACATCGCCAAGTTATTCCCCCACTTCGCCAAGTTACTCACCAACTTCGCCAAGTTACTCACCAACTTCGCCTAGTTACTCACCAACTTCGCCAAGTTACTCCCCAACTTCGCCAAGTTACTCCCCAACTTCGCCAAGTTACTCTCCAACTTCGCCAAGTTACTCTCCAACTTCGCCAAGTTACTCCCCAACTTCGCCAAGTTACTCCCCAACTTCGCCAAGTTACTCTCCAACTTCGCCAAGTTACTCTCCAACTTCGCCAAGTTACTCCCCAACTTCGCCAAGTTACTCCCCAACTTCGCCAAGTTACTCTCCAACTTCGCCAAGTTACTCTCCAACTTCGCCAAGTTACTCCCCAACTTCGCCAAGTTACTCCCCAACTTCGCCAAGTTACTCTCCAACTTCGCCAAGTTACTCTCCAACTTCGCCAAGTTACTCCCCAACTTCGCCAAGTTACTCCCCAACTTCGCCAAGCTACTCCCCAACTTCGCCAAGTTATTCGCCAACTTCGCCAAGTTATTCTCCAACTTCGCCAAGTTATTCTCCAACTTCGCCTAGTTACTCCCCAACTTCGCCAAGTTACTCACCAGGCTCTTCGCTGTACTCAAGCGGAAAGAAAGACGAGGAGAAGAAATAAGGTAAAAACCCTGTATCCAATAGTAAGCGAGCTAGTTTTGCTAAATATAAAAAATAACGGTCCTGGAAAATCCACACGAAGCAAATTGCTCTCGCGCCAAGTAGTACTGATGACCGCAGCAGATCTCCATGGTCAATAGCCTCTAGTTGATAGAATGTAGATAGAGGAAATCGGCAAAATGGATCCGTAACTTCGGAATAAGGATTGGCTCTAGGACTTTGGGCAAATTCGGAAGGGAATGCAATTGGAACGCAGCTGGGGCAACCAAACTATTGATGATATCCTGTATATGGAGTACATACTCATCGTTTCTTCTTCCTGTTGTAGCTTGGAAAGAAGTAGTATGTCGAAAGCTCAGCCAGGAAAGGGGTCTTTAAAAAATCTACAACAAAAGAGGCGAGAGGTGTTTAAGCCTATCCTAGAAAACCCTTTCACCGAGGGTTCTGAATGGCCTGCGACCGACAAGGAAACCTCACAGAACATATTGGAAACCCTACTCCAAATCATATCTCCCCATGGTAATTATCTTGATATGAGAAAGAACACCAAAGGCCCGAAAATCCAAGCTCCGGATCTGGTGGAGAAATTGACCATTGGGTTCAATTCCACCGTGAGCAAGCTCGAAAGGCAGGCAGAGCCGAATCGTCTCAAGCTCATGCCCAAGTTGCGTCGAAAGGACAAAACCGCCAAAACAGAGAAGGAGCCATTTGTGAAATATGTCTTTATCGCCAAATCAGACATCAGCACCCCTTTGTTGTGGAACTTTTTTCCCGTTTTGGCCTACACAGCATCCAGATCAACCATACAAAGAGTCAAGCTCGTCGAGCTACCGAAAGGTTCGATGGCCAAGCTTCTGAAAACATTGCATACGGAAAATGTCGGGATATTGTCGCTTACCGACGATTGGGAAAAAGCACAGCCACTCTATGACATAGTTGACAGAACGATCGAAAACGTGAACATGCCATGGCTCGAAGGTTTGTTTGATCAAAACGGGCCACCGCTAGGCGCTTTCCAGCGGCCACACATTAAGTTTGTCAAAACATCGACACCGGTCGGTCGCCAGCCCAAAAAAGGAAAAAAGCAGGACGGCGAAGCCAACAAGAAGGCCAAAACCGCCAAAACCGCCAAAGCCGCTTCGGAAAACCCGTCACAACCGCCCCAAAAGAATGGCATGTCTACGAATTTAGTAGCGAGAATATAAATAAATTCCATCAATCAAGAATTGAAGTTGTGTGGTCCTAAGATGCAACGGATTAAAGACAGGTCAGCAGACTGCAGCCGTGAAACCGACAGCCCAATTGTAGGAGCCCACCACAAGCACCATGATCGAGAAGCTGACCGCTATCGACAACATGGCGTATCGATAAGCCAGACTTTTGGGCAAAGCAAAAATCTCCACGATGTACGTGGAAATCGTCGTCAAACACCCACAGAAGCCGTCATCCAAACCAACGAGCACGTGGCAACTGAGTGTGGCAGAGGTGATCGGAAATACACTAGAGCTACTCAGGCGACCTCGCAGAAGCGTGGTGAATATAGCCAAAAGAAGTGAGCCAGAAACGTTGGCCACAAACGTCCCTAGCGGGAAGTCGGTGACACGACCGTTTAGGAGCTTGGACAACCAAAAGCGGGCAACAGCACCCCAGGGCGCAAAGAGACACGAGAAGGTCCACGAGCGCCAGTCTCCATCTTTCTTTGTGGCGATTAACACCACCACCACCACATAGGATGCGACACCTAGCACGCAACAGCAGACCTCTATCATCCTGTAGAACTTGCGGGACAACGAAAGCAGGCACTTGTTGCACAAAGCGGCTAGATGTGTACCTACACGGAAACCGCATCCAGAGAGAGCAATGTGGGCAGCGAAGACCTCAATGGCACCGAGGATTCCATAAGCTCCATTCGGATACGACAGCTGGGTAGGCGGGAGATTGGCAGCAGCAGTGAACGCCTCCAAGATGAAGGACGAAAAGCTGGAGCACGATCCACAAAAACCGGTGGTGATGCCCACATACACGGGGACCAGGGACTTTCCGGGAAACATAGTTCTTCCCAGATGCTCCGTCAAAAGCGCCTCCCAGATGGTGGTGGACTCAACTGTCCAGCCCATGACAATACAAGCAACACAATTGGCCCACACAATGCCACGCAAGTAAGAGCCCGGGTAATCGAAGAGCACCTGTAAGCCTTTTCGGGCCAAAACGCCCAAGATGGCGCCGAACACTATACTTAGGTAAAGGGCCACGGCATTGGGCGCACGGCGCACACCCTTGGGGGACTCGATGCTGTGGATCGACATAGATGTGTTGAGGCCCTCTGGGAGCGCCTCGGAAAGCGACTGTTGTTCCAGCGGGTCCGCATATTGTGGATGATGGAGGCGCCGGACGGCGCTGGACTTAGACAGTTGCGCCGACAAGCGGCACGAGCCGTTTTCTGTGGGAAGAGCAGACACGGCGGGGGAATGAGCAACGGAAGCCGCGGAAGGCGGGGGAAAGGTTGTGGCGGGGGAAGCGCTACGAAGAGGAAAAGAACGTGGTGTGTTTCTGAGTCATATAGGCGGTGCGTACCTAGCCGTAATGTATAGTATGGCTCGGATGGAGACGAAGATGGGCCGGGCTGGGATGCACGGGTGCAGTTCGCGTTCACGCGCGCCATCACCTCCACCCCAATCTTTCAGAAGCCTCTAGCACGCGTCTCGTCCCACTCATAACCCAATGAAAAGCTACTCCACGGCGCTTGAGCTTCCGTGGGTGGAGAAATACAGACCCAAGAAGCTCGACGATATCGTTGGCAACGAGGAAACCGTCGAGCGGCTCAAGCTCATCGTGAGAGATGGCAACATGCCTCACATGATCATCTCGGGACTTCCTGGAATCGGAAAAACCACGTCGATCCATTGCTTGGCTTACGAGCTTCTCGGCCCGGACCTATACAGCCAGGCCACGTTGGAGTTGAACGCTTCGGACGACCGAGGAATCGACGTGGTGCGTAACAACATCAAGCAATTCGCACAGACAAAGATTCTGTTGCCGCCAGGCAGACACAAGATTGTTATTTTGGACGAGGCCGACTCCATGACGCCGGGAGCGCAGCAGGCGTTGCGCCGTACCATGGAGCTCTACTCACACACGACGCGGTTTGCGTTTGCGTGCAACCAGTCGTCGAAGATCATCGAACCACTACAGTCGCGGTGTGCCATTTTGCGCTACAATAAGCTTGCCGACGACCAGGTGCTCCAGAGGCTTCTTGAGGTGGCCAAGGCCGAGGACGTTCGCTTCAATTCCGAGGGCTTGAAGGCGCTTATCTTCACCGCCGAGGGCGACATGCGTCAGGCAATCAATAATCTCCAGAGCACAGTCGCCGGCTTTGGCTTCGTGGACGACGTCAATGTCTTCAAAATTGTTGACCAGCCGCACCCATTGGTGCTCAAGAAGATCTTGGGCGCGTGTGTGGTTGAACACAACATCGACGCTGCGGTGGACTTGCTCGATTCTCTATGGGACAAGGGCTACTCTGCTATCGACATTGTCACCCTGGCGTTCCGTGTGGCCAAGTCCATGCAAGGCATTTCTGAGCTGGTGCGCTTGGATGTCATTAAAGAAATTGGTTTTGCGCACATGAGAGTTTTGGAGGGTGTGCTGACCTATTTGCAACTTTGCGGCTTGTTAGCCAAGCTTTCGCTGATTTCGGTTTAGGTCTTTTTGCGGGGCCTGAACTGGAGCTCTCGACAATTATTGCATCTTTCGGGACAATTTCTATTTGGCCATGGCGTCGGTTCTCTATAACTCTATGTGGTCGAGCTGCAAGTGACTTTGTATGATTATCCGAATTGTAATGGAATTGTTTTGATCTATGATCGGTCTACACCAGCGAAGCAGTTTTGGTATGAGAGTTCTGTAGTATATCTTCAGATTGTCCTTGTTCGGCTGAGCTGAATTTGAGCCGTGGATAAGCTGTGCTCCGTTCCTAATCTGTGACTGAAATGTACTGAATTAGCTGAGAACTTCAGAACTACCGCTGATGTAGAGGTGGTTTACCCTTCAACATGTACTTGTGTTGTATTAGTTATGTAATCATCTGCAATTTGAATGTCATTCATTTATTACCTTTCAGAGCCAACTGCTATTGCTCACCGAATCAAAAGACGCTTTTTCATCTGTCACCACAAGGCACTCATCCGGACTTCTGATTCGCGCCTATTTCGGCTTGTACGCATCGCAGAGGAGCTTGTAATGTTCTACCTGCTCCTTGAAAAATGTGTTGGCCTCTTTGTCTGTTTCATTGCTGAGAATCGTGGCCACCAAGAAGTAGTTGTTGAATAAGAACATCTCACGTTGCGCAGCCTTGGCTTTGCTGTTGCCGAATAGCCGTGTACTAGCTTTTGTCAATGATCCCTCAAAGTCATTTCTTAATCGTGTGATCGACATACTGATGGGCTCTCCCTCAAATGTGAACGCATCGTCTGCCAACAAGTCACTTGGAAACGCTAGCTGCATGATACCCACAAGGAACTGTGCATATTGCTGAGTGCTTTGCATTGGCGCCTGGCTGACTTTATTGAGTGAAAACGAACTTGAGCCCACCAAGCTGCGCTTCAAGGATTCGCAATTTATATCGATGATCTTGGTGAACACGGGCCACAATTGTAAGAGCAAACGATTGTGAAAGTCATCCATGACAGGCACATGGAACTGATTATGCAAGCTGTGAGAGTGTTTTTGAACGAGACGGATCATGAGCAAAACGGCGTAGCTGTCGCACGTTCCTGAGTATGCTGGCCCGGCGGATCCGTAGCCAATGGAAGCGCTGGTGCCCGACGCAATTCTGGAGCTGAACGTTTGTTGCGAGGCGGTGGTTAACCAGGAGGCAAATTGCAAGCCGATGTCAAACACGCGTTCGAACATGAGGTTGTGCCACTTGAGAGGCTCATTATGACTGGAGCTGTCCCCAACAATGTGATCGAACTTCTCGTCGCCCTGGTGAAAAAATTCGATGAAGAACAAGTACTCAACAATGACATTGTCAAGCAAAGCATTCATGAATTGAGCGAAAGAGAACTCTAGCCAGTAACCAAAGGGAGTGGTTTCAGCGATCTGCGAGGGGATGGCCTTCTTGAATTCGTCATCAGAGGACAAAACTTTGGAGCGCGTTGATACCGACAGAAGATACTCAGCCAAGGTCAACGTCTTTGCGTGGGCTGCATCCACCGAAGCAGAAGTGTGAGAGGCGGCCTTCGAGGAGTCCATGAAACCAAAAAAGCCCATCTTGGGCTCGGACAGATCGCTGCCGGCGCCAAGAACGTACTGATGGTCGATGATTTTGAGCTTGAGCTTTTGAAGTGAGTAGAGGTATTTGGCAAAGCGGCTTGTATAGTACCACTTCATGGTGTAGACGTATGCCAACAGGAGCTGGCTTGCGAGTTCTGGGTGCCGCAGCCGGAGAAAGGCAAAAGCATCCTTGACCCGCAAAAGCTTTTCCTGGATTGCCTGCGACGGCACTGTGAAGCTCTGTCTCAACTTCCGAATGTTCTCAATCAAATAATCGCGTGTGCGCTCGATTGCTTTTGCCTCGAGTGCCTCCAAACCCTCTTTCAACTCAGCAAACGCCCTAGACTCCTTATACGTGGATAGGGCTGGCTCCGACTCGATTCTTTTGACTAGCTGGAGCTTCTCAGAGATGAACGCGATGTTATCGATCCATGCAGCGTCCAAGGGCGCGTCCATGACGGACTTGGCGGTGGCTGGGGGAATCATGAGGTCTAGAAGGAAAGGGTTGATCTTATTCACCAATTGCTGGTGACGGTCCAAGCCAGAGGCCAAGTCATTGGACTGCTTGTTGAGATTCTGGAGGGAGCTGCTCAATTGCTCAATTTCCTCGCTCAACGTCGAGAGATATTCGCCGATCGGAGCCAAGTTTTGGCGGAGTGGACGCAAGCGGTTTTGGAACGCTTCTAGGTGTGCCAGTGTGACGCTGAGCTGGCGCTCGGAGAGCTTGCCGAGTGACTCTGGTAGCGCTGCATCATCAGTCGGACCCGAGTCGCCGTCAGCAGGCAAAATCGACCGCAAGTACGCGAGACTCATGATGGATTAGAGAGGTGGAGTCGCTCGAGCCATGGGCCATGTGTGGACAGACACCCGTGCACCAGACACCACGAGGCGCGAGGTGCGGCGGGCTGCCAGAGGGCTGGGGAGACGGATGGGGAAGTGAAAGAGTGGCGGTGTTAGTGAGGCGGCTAGGCAGGTGAGCGGTACTGTCGAAAGCCACTTTAGATGTTTTGTCCGAAATTTTTTCTCTCTTCTCTCTTTTGCCTCTTCTGTGTCTCCCCACATTTCTCTTT
>JAKUBD010000069.1:0-25351 GCA_030563125.1 Metschnikowia laotica
ACAGAATCAAATGGGTTTATCTCGACCCCGCCGGAAACGAGCAGGGTCCCTTCAGTGGTGACGTAATGCAAGAGTGGTTGACCGACGGCTACTTATCGTTGGGTTTGCAGATTCGCCGGAAGGAGGAGCACACGTTCCAGACGTTGCGCTCCTTCTGCGAGCAGGTTCACAATTTCGTGCATCCGTTCAAAGTTCCACTTCCTGATTTGTACGAGGCACCTGCCGCAGCAGCCGCTGCTTCTCCGATGGACTCGCGGGGTGTAGACTCCATCGCCGCGGGTGTACCGGACTCATCTTTAACTGGAGGCAACGGGTTCCAACCCGGTATTTCCGGCTCTAATGCCGGTCAGCAGCAAGGCTCCTTCGGCTCTAACTTGTACTCGCAGCTTTTGCCCAACAACGGCGGGCTTGGCGCAGCAAACATCCGTGTGCCATCGAACAACCACTTGTTTGATTTTATGGGCTCCGACTACCCGTTGATGAACCAACAGTTCACCGGCAATCAGTTCGGAATGGACTCCGTGAAGCCCAACATCGGCGGGGCGCTCGGCCAGTTGAACATGCCTTCCCTTTTCCACCAGCCAGTGCCTTCGCAACAGCCTCTGTTGACGAGATCTAACAGTAATTGGGGCGTGGATGCGGGAATTCAATCTACGATTCCGCAAAGCCCTGCCGCAGTTACTCCCGGCTCTTTAAACCTTGGTCAAGGTGGCTTATCCCAAACAGGCACGATGTCGCCGTGGTTGAACAGAGTGCAGTCTATGTCCCGTGTCAGCTCTCCTTTCGTTGCGTCTGCAACAATGAGCAATGAGGCACCACGGCAGGAAGACAATGTACTTCAGGATTTGCACTCCTCGATGGTTTCTGGCATCTTAGGTGACAGGGAGGACATATCTCGTCCGCAGCAACATGACTACACTTCAGCCGAACCTGAGTCTATTCCGAAACCAGAGAAGCAAATGGAAGTTAGTGGCCTGTCGGGAGTCGAGGATGTTTCCCAACCAAGCCACGAAGCTGTTTCTGAGCCGGTAGCTGTTTCTGAGCCCGCAGATCCCACCACCCAGAGTGAGGAATCTGAGGCGGTCCAGGAGGAGGCCAATGTTGAGGAGCCAATCGCGCCTGTTGCAGATGTGGTCGTTGTGGAAACAATCAATAGCGAATGTGGTGACCCTGTTGCTGCGCCATGGGCCGCTCAAAAACAAAAGGTCACCAAAACCGAGGCTCCTCCTATGACTTTGAAACAAATCCAAGAGTTGGAGGCCGAAAGATTGCAGAAGGAGAGACAAATGAAGGCTGAAATCAAGCAAGAAATGGCTTTGGCCAATGCTCTCGCCGCATCCAAGTTGGACGATAAAACCCCAGAGAAGGTCACTTTCAATTGGGCCAAGCCCGCTCAGCCAGCTGCCGCCAAGAAGTCATTGGCTGATATTCAACGCGAGGAAGAGGCTGAAGCCGCAAAAATGAGAGCTACCAAAGGCATCAGTGCCGCCTCCGTCGCAAAGACTTCTTTGGCCTCTGCCTTGGCCACTTCCGTTCCTAGAGAAGAAGAATCTGGAGCCTGGACAACGGTCAGCACCAAAAAGACTGTCAAGAAGCCCACTTCTGTTGCGTCAACACCCACACTGACCATGTCTTATTCGTCTGCCTCCAGCGCCATCAATCCGCAATTGTTGCGCAGCGCCTCTTCCGCCGTCTCAGCAGTACCAACTATCAACACCAATGCCTTGAAAGAAGAGTTGATGATTTGGGCACGTTCGGCCATGACCAACTTGTATCCTTCTGTGTCCAAGGATGAGTTGCTCTCTGTGTTCACGGCTTTGCCATCGTTTGGTGAGTCTGCCCAATTGATTGCTGAAACTGTCTACAGCTCTTCGGCAACCATGGACGGACGCAGATTCGCGCAGGAATTTTTGAAGAAGAAAAGCCAGATCGAGAAGCAAATTGGTCCTGTGGCCTCGGAGGACTGGACTTTTGCAATCCACTCGAGCGCAGACAAGGTTCAACTTGTTGATGAGGCCGGCTGGAGCACCACGTCCAAGAAGAAGGGAGGAAGAAAAGCCCACTAAATACTCTAAAATTTCATGGTGCAAGTTATCACGGCCATGTGGTAATTGCGTCCAATTCAAATAATCCTAGTAATTACTCAGGCTTCTTGATCTAATGTCAATTGATCTTTCTAGAGAGGATGCCTCTTTTTACAACAACGTAATCTTGCAAAAGGTCCTTCGTTCATAATAAATAAATGCAATAAATGTTTCATTATCAAAGCTTCATCGATTTGACCATTTCCGTGACAGTATCCAAATTCTCCTGTGAAATCATGATCACGGCCGACCGTGCCATGGAAAGATAACTCATTTCCAAAGATTCGGCATAAGAAGCCTCTGAAGCTTTCAAGGTGTTCAAGAAATTACCTGCCAAGCCTGCTACAATACCGGTGGAATCGAGCGGTAATTGTGCAAGATCCACTGTGATGGGGATGATGGCATCCAGAGCAGAGCCAATGATGCTGCGGGAACCAAAGCCAAGAGCAGCCCTTTTGCGCCCAGACCCCGGAAGAATGAGAGAAACCTCCGTGTAGGAAGACCTTGTGACAGCAAAATAGGAAGGCACCGTGTTGGAAGCAATGCATTGCAGAGCCTTAAGAATGGTCTGACGAATTTCACCCAGGCGGGCACCCGTGAGAAGCAACCTGACCTTCTTATGGATTTGAGGACTCACGCCTGCATCTGCAAGCAGCCTCATGGCGTTGGATTCAAGGGCCGACTCTGAAACTTCGTCTTCGGCGGTGCGAGACGACACAGAGTCTTGCGGGTGCTCCGAAGAGGCAGTGTCGGCGAAAACGAAGTCGTTCTGCGACAAAATATCCACCACACGCTGCAGAAACTCCTGCGGAATCAAAACGATGGTGGTGAAGTGGTTGGAGAGGAAAAAAAGCGAGATGTTGTGGCGCGAGAGCGGCCGCGTAAGCTCGAGAATCCGGGCAGAGTTGTTGAACTCGCCCTCACTGTCCACCTGAAGATTGATGAATGGCTTTTGCAAGAGAATGACGTCAGAGTATCCGAGTGTTTTGCATGCTTCGAGTGGCTGTCGGAAAAGCAGCTCGGCGTCCTTCTTTGGGCAAATGATCGTGCATTCTTGCGGGCTGTAGGCGATATGGAAGAAGCTCTCATCCCGGGGGTCGCCGGACTTTTCGGCCTCGGGTAACCTCGGGCTCGTCGCGTCGGCCGAAAAAGAAGCATCTCGGTCTAGAAGAGGCTTGCTGGAATTGTCTGTTTTCGAATTCTGCCGCGTTATGTTGGTGTGTTTGTTCACCGATGCAAATGACGATACGCTGTGGACCATCGGACGCTCCGAGTCGCTCAACGACAGAATGCTGCTGGACGAGGAGGAAGACAGGTGCAGGTTTTCTGCATCGTCGTCGTCGTCTTCGTCAGAATCGATGTCAGACTCGAACCCTGACATCGGGCTGTTGCGGGCTTCCTTACTTAGAAGCTCCAAGATAGCCGATGAGAAGAGCCACACCTTTTCACGTGGGATGGAAAGAATCGATAGGAGCTGTGGGCTCAAGTGGACCTGGCTGTTCATTTTTGGCGGTGTGGAGTGCGGAATGTGAAATGTGAGTAATCAAACGGACGCCACTCCAGCGAACCCAAGGTTATTTACACGGGGAGGATGACTAACTAAAGTTTATCACAATTGAGTCATGAGGCACGGCGCGAATCCCGCAGTTTGTGGTGCACGGGTGTAGGGGTGCCCCACCGGGCCGGCGGAGCAGTCCTCCGCATCACACACGGTCCAACTTCTGCCTCTCGTAGAAGGTTTCCCACAACTCAATGGCTTCTTTTTGGGACTCGATCGAGCTTTCGATGAAAATCTCCACGCTGTTGCGGAAATCGCGGATTTTCTCCACCTCAAACTGCTCGATCTCGGTTTTGATCGTGGCCGTCACCGTGTTGAAGCTGTTTTCGTAGTATGCCACCTTTTGCTTCAACTTGTCAACCTCAAACTTGAGCAGATTGATTTTGTCCACAGAGGACTTGTACTTGGCCGTAAGCCGCTCGAGTGCATCCTCTTTTTTGATCAATTCCTGCTTGAAAGTGTAGAAATGCTGATAGATCTTGAACCGCGTCTCGAACGTGGACTTGACCGAACCGATGATGCGCAAATACTCCTCGATCGTGAAGCCGAGCGTCAATTGGTCCTGCAAGTTGACGCGGTCTAGGTTGTCTTTGAGCTTCCTGTGCACCTCGGCAAACTGCTCAAGCAACGTGGTTGTTTTTTTCAGCATCTCTAAGTCGGCCAACTCGTCCAAAGTGGTTGCGATGTCGTCGATAACAGTTGATATCTCGATACGCTGGCTGGCAATAATTTCCAACGACTTGTAAAACGTTTTGAGATTGTGTTCGAGGTCTTCGATGTAGCCCTTCTTCTTCAAGATGAACTCGTCGGGTTCTTGTATCTTAGGGCCCATCGAGAAAAACGAGCTCATGAATCCTCCCGAGCTGGTGCCGCTAACAACCGAGGCCGAGGCGCTTGTCAGACGCTCCCCGTCGTCGTCGCCGTTGCTTGCTTGGAACGACGCATCCGACCCGCTCACTTGCTCCCGTTCTTTTGCGTCGTGGACAAAGTTCTCGCTGGTCAAAAACATGACAAAGTCCTCATCGTTGGCGAGCACCGGAATTGCGCTGATTTTTGAGAGCATTTTCTCCAACGACACCCGCCTGTTCTCGATAAAGTTCTCGTTGAACCTCCCAATGTATGTCTGTTTGGTGGGGGGTGGGGGGATGATCATTCCCGGGTGGTTGTTCTGGAGCTGGTGGTATATCCAGCGGAAATCGCGGTATCGCCTTGACACTGCGGCTTCCGCGGGGTCTTTGGGGAAATGAGCAGACTCAGAGTTTCTATTGACGGTTTTGATGCCGTAAACAATGTGCGCCGTGGTGATATCCCCCACCTTCACTGGGTCGCTCACGCTGATGGACAAGTCATTATCCGTGGCGTGGCGCTGGACGTCACGGGCTGCGGGCGCCGTGGTCTGCTCGCTGGACGCCTTTTTGGGCGACTCCGGTTTGCCGTCGAGGCGATATAGCGGTGACTCTGTTTCGTGGAGAATCTGCTGTTTGTGGGCATCCAAAGGGTTGACGGATTCGGCGGCTTTGGCGTCTTTCTCTTTCATGAGACTCAACGGGTCAGACGCCTCCGCAGGCTCGTCACTACCGAGGTGCTCAAGAACCGTTTTTGTCTGGTACTTCCGTGCCCGGGCTCCCCGGTACTTCCCCTTCTTGAGCAGGCTTGCCTTTGACGGAGACACGGTTGATTCCGCCGGAGTCCGCACGGAGTCCGCCGGCTCACTTGGTGGAACGGGCAAGTTGAGCGGCGTGCCCCTGTCCTCAAAAAGAGCGTCCGCCGTCCCTCTTGAGGGTGAGGACGTGATTTGTTCCACCTCTTCCTCGTCGGCACCGCTCGTGAGCTCCATGAGAAGCGACGATTTGTGGGCGGCTCGCTGTTGCTTCTTGATTTCGTTCATTTGGTCGATTTCATCGTCGTTGAACGCCAGCGCTTCTCCTAATCCGTGGTGGAGGGCGCTTTGGTTGCCGTACGAGTCGTGGCCACCAAAAGCGCCAAAACTGGCCGTTGGGTCGGATAAGCCCCGGTTGGGATCCTCAGCTCGATCCTCGTCTTCCAAGCTCGGCGAATCACGGCTCTCATAGCGTTCAGGATCCGTTGGTGCGGCGTTGTTGTCGTCACCGCTGTCCCACTCGGATTCCTTGGGGTTTTCCAAGTTCATCGTTCCAAAAATCAGATGGATATTGGATGAATTGTAGTTTGAGTGCGACGACGTGACTACGTCATCCCATTGTGAGGAGGTGAGGTCGTCATCCATGATATGGGGTTATCTTCGGAGCGGAGACTGGTGGATTAGACTAAAGGTGTGATGTGTGGTAATGGGGTGCGCTGTCTGCAGGATAGTATAGCGAGTGGGCCTCTTACGTGGTCAGCTTGATTCACAGCGTGCAGCTACAGAGTTTATGCTAGAAAGACAGTAAGCCGTTTCCAGACATAGGCGGTGTTTTGGATGCGATATGGATTATATGATCTAAGTATACGTTTCATTTTGATGGACAAGCCTGTCCGGCTGCGGACGCGGTGGGTCTGGCCGTTTATGGGCCGCAGTAGCCACCGTCAACCAAGATGTCGGTACCGGTGGTGTATGTGGAGGCATCAGAGGCCAAGTAGACGTAGGCGCCGACCAACTCTTGGGTCTCACCCTCTCTGCCCAATGGCGTCAATTGGTGCCACTTGGTCTTGATGTCGTTGTCGACAAAGTCGGAGATCTCGGTCTTGATGTAACCTGGAGACACAGAGTTGACTCTGGCAAATGGAGCCCATTCCAAAGCGAGCGACTTGGCAAGGTGGATGCATGCGGCCTTGGCTGCGTTGTATGGGGCCTGCAATTGAGGAACGTTGACAATGTGGCCAGACATGGAGGCGGTCACGATGAACGAGCCCTTGCCGTTCTTCTTGAAGATAGAACCAGCTCCCTTGGCGCAGTAGTACACACTGCTCAAGTCCAAGTCGATGATCTTTTGCCAGTCACCCAAGCCCTCGACGTCGACAGATCTGCCTTGGGTCCATGGGACACCAGCGTTGGCCACGAAAATGTCAAGTCCGCCAAAGTCCTTCTCGATCTGGTTAATGGTCGAGATGGTTTGCTCGTAGTCGGCAACGTTGCACTTGTAAGCCTTGGCCTTGACACCGTAAGTCTTTTCCAAGTAAGCGGCCTTCTCCTCGGCCGGCTTAGAGTTGTACCAGATAGCAACGTCAGCACCAGACTGAGCGTAAGCCTCGGCGACGGCCCAGCCGATACCGCCAGAGGAGCCGGTGACAGAGGCAACCTTGCCCTTCAAGGAGAAGAGGTCTTGGATGTGTCTTCCGGTTTGGGGGCCCTTGGCAGGGAGAGGACCGATTTCGGTGTTGAGAGCAGATTGAGCAGCCATGGTGTGGTTAAGGAAATATGCAGAAGTGTTGGGAACAATCGGAATTCGAGAAGCTGGTGAAACGAAGCTGTGCTCAAATAGTGTTGTGAAAAAACGAAACTCGATGGATCGGCCGAAGGTTAAGTAGTCGCCAGGGCAGCAACTGAGTGGGGGTGGCCTGCACTGAAGGCGCGGTTAGTGGGGACGAGACGCATAAGTGGCACTCGTATTAGAACATAAGTCCTGCACGAGGCGTGTGGACCAGGCGATTGTTCCGAAGAATGCAACGGGCACTGGTGGGGGGCCGACGGGGCAAGACATTAGACGCTTCCGGGTAATGTGGATGCGGGCGCGTCGCCGCTCGGCGCCCCTGGCCGTGCATCAAGTGGGCCGGAGTCCTCTCCACGTTGGCTCACTTGGGCAGAGACGAGGTGAGTCGCGTCCGCAGCAAACTCTCGCGGCAAGGTGACGCAATTCTGGCGCAATTCTGGCGCAAGACCACACACTGCCCAGCAAGGTCCGCCCCTATGTAGAAAACATAAAGATTTGGGACGGCATTGAGTCCGGCTCTCGCGTGGGTCGGCGGTGTCTCAGCTGCTGCAAAGTCTGCGGTGTCTATATGGTGCAGAATTCCGGCGTGTCGGGAAAACCCCGGGAAAACCTGCGGGAAAACCGGTACCGATCAAAATGTGTAAAACAGGCCGCAGCAGAAGCCCGTGGAAAGCTCCTCGGCTATTTGACATCCAAAGCTGGCGCCAGATCCAACACGGCTGGAAAAATCGTACCGCCCACCCTCGTGACGAAATATAGCCACCCGGGCGTGCGCCCATTTTCAAAGAACCCAGTCTGAACACTCGCTGGTTACCCGAAAATCTACTTTCCAACGGCTCCGGAAGCACGCTAAAGTACGACACAGCACGATTGTTTGGGTGCGCCCGCCAGAAGCAAACTCAACCGCGTGGCCGACTCGAAAATGTCATCCACACCCTCGCCCGTGAGCGCAGAGCTTTCCATGTATTGGCGGGCACCGATTGCCGCAGCCACGGCGTGGCCCATTTCTGGCCGAACATATCCCACGCGGTCCTTGCTGCTAAGCCGCAAGTCCTTCTTCAAGCCCAAAAGCAAAAAAGGCGTGTCGGGACAGCTGCGCTTCACCTCGGCGACCCATTTCGTACGGGCACTCTCGAGCAGGTCCGGCGTGTCGATGGCGAACCCAATGAGAATCACGTGTGAGTTGTGGTAGCTGAGTGGCCGTAGCCGTTCGTATTCTTCTTGGCCGGCAGTATCCCAAAGCGCCAACTGAACTGGTTTGCCGTCGATGCGACAGTCGGTCACGTAATTTTCGAAGACGGTCGGGTGGTATTGTGTGGGAAATTCGCCAAGCGTGAAAACGTAGAGAAGAGAGGTCTTACCACACGCCCCGTCTCCCACGATCACAAGTTTGCGTCTCATGGGCTCCATCTTTCCGGTTGGCAGGACTGGCGGTTTGAAGGAAGGCGGTGCTTGGATAAAGATGGGTGTGCGGATGCTCCGGACGTTGCTGGCGCTATTTGGCTGGCCCGTTCCACAGTTTGGCGGCTAGGGGCGAAAAGAAAGGTGGCCACTGGATGGTGTGATTTCGGGCTTTTAGGTAGGGATGGATTCCAGTATGGATGTGGTCACGTGCCTGGCGACTCGCCTGGGCTTTCGTGTGTTTTTCTTTCTTTTCTGGCATTTTTCGGTACTGGGGGGCCTTTTTCCACGCCCTGGTGTTTCAGCATTGTTTCAAGTAGCTATTTTCGTGGGAATTACTTGTTTTGGCGGTGGTGTGTTTTTACCGCTGTCGAAACAGTTTATAATCTTGCACCCATTAGGCGCGACGCGGGCAGAAAGTACCCGATATATCCAGGGTTGTAGTACGTGAAAGGGAAGCCATGATGGGCCTGAAGTCATCATAGATTAATAATAACTGGCACTTTTTCAAAACCAGCTTTCATTGGTTCTGTTGCTCATTTCCCTCTCGCTAGTCCTCTTCCTTCCCGTCTCTCATTTTCTACGATTTCTTTTTTTTTTTTCTACGCACCCATTTGTTTCCTGCTGGTCCATCGGTTTACTCGCCGAGACCTTGCCGTTGTTCAATTGCCCTATATATTACCAAACCCTGCTGGCCTCTGTTCGAAGCCGAAAAGTCCCCGCTCGCTATTTGCGTCAAGGGGGCCTCTGGCCATGTTTTCATTGACAGGGTCGCAGTTGGACACAGTTCCATTGCCGTATCCAGGCACGGACAAACGAGACATTTGCGCTGGATTATTCTGCCCGTGAACACTCGCAGAAGTGTTTTGGCCATACATCGGTAGCATGTGGCCATCTGCAAGTCCGCTTGGAAATGTCTGGCTCGGAAGTGAAATCATACCAGGCACTGCGGCATGTGGAGGAGGCTGGACCGCAGCCACTCGCTGGTTGGGAGACGGCGTTCGCTGATGACCGGCCATGTCAATGTTCTGGGCCTGACCCTGGCCATCGGCAGAAGTTTTGATGTGAGTGACACTTCCGTAATCGTCGTAGATGATATCTAGCTGGTATTGCGTGCGCTGATGCAACGACCCCAAAAAGTCGGCGAAACTGATGGCTTGGTTGTCCATGATCGTCTTGGCCACGTTAAACACCTGGACCGCTGGCGCGATACCATGTGCTGCCTGGTGCGTCTTTTCGAGAATCTTGATGGCTTCGAATGCCGCAGATTGTGCAATGAGCCTCTGGTCACCGAAGACGGGTTGTGGGGGCCGCGGTGGTTCCATGCCCAAGGACGTTTTGCTCCAGATACTAGACTTTCCGAAGGTCGGCGTTTGCGCCTGGTTGTTCCAGATATTGGGCTGTCCCACGCTGTCACTGCGCCAGCCCATCACCCCATCCACTCCACTGGGTGTATTTCCCATCGAGTTGAAAGGCTCGCTCAAACTGTTTGACATCCAGCTATCGGATACACGAGGCTGCAAAGGATAGCTCAATTGCGGGGACGGGACGCTCTGCAAGCTGGACGGTGGCCATGCAGACTCGAAGTTTATAGAGCTTTTTCGGGCTGGCGAGTAGCTCGATCCAACTTTCGAAGCGGCAGAATGGAACGCCGACTTGTTACTGGCTCCGAAATTACCAGTCTTGCTGGGTGATGACGATGGGCGTGGCCGAGCTTGGTAAAGTTGCTCTAGCAAGTGGTTCGTGGCATGGGGCATGGGTTCTGCCGGCACATCGCTGGGAACTATGCCCGCTGTATTTTGTTTGGGTGATACCACTTCTTCGTCGAGATGTTTTAATATATCTGTCGGGAGTGAAGGGACGTTTTGAAAAAGCGTCTCTTCTTCGATGCTCTCATCGATGGCTTCCGCCTCTGTCTCTGACGTTGGCACACTTAAAAGTGTCTCTTTGGCCTGCTTGGTAGTCGCCGTATCGCCATGATCTTTGTCAATATCGAGAGTTACAGCTTCGGATGGATTGGGTGAATCCGCCGTAAGTGACTTGTGTGCAGCTTTGACTGGGGACTTTTCAACAGCCTTGTTTGGAGATTTTTGTTTTCTCGGCGTCTCCTTCTCTTTCAGCGTCTCTTTTTCCTTCAAAGCCTTGATTTTCTTCAACTTTTCCTGCTCCTTCTTCAATCGCGTCTCCTCCATTTTACGGAGTTGTTCAGCACGAGCTTTCGCCTCCTTCTTCTTTAGTTCGGCAGCTTGAGCTGCCTTCTCCTCATCAAGCCGCTTCCGTTCTTCCTCCTTGGCAAGCTGCTGTAGCCTCTTTTTCTCCTTTTGCTTTTCTTTCTGTATGAGTCTCTTTTCTTCCTTTTCCTTGCGTGCATTTTCCTCAGCCTCAAGTTCCTTGATGAACTTTTGGGTACGATCTTCCGACATTGCTTTGTCAAATACGGCTCGGAACTTTCGCCGCGACACTTCCATGGCTTGTATCAAAAACATTCCTCGAAGCTCCTTGTAACGTGCATCTCTTTCCTCCTCTGTTTCAGAGTCGTATGCCTGGTCCAGCGCGAGATCAGCGTCCTCATCAGGCTGAAGCTTTTGCTCGTTGAAAGCATCAGCAGAATCTTCGTCCTGAGGCGATTTGAGTGCATAATGGTCGATGTCTTCGTCCAACTCTTCTTCTTGTCGCTGTTTCAGTTTCAAATTCTCCACCAAGTCGACGAAATCACCGCCGTCCGACCCGGCCAAGGAGTTGCCTAGATCAATCAACGACTGCCAGACTCCTTTGGAGTTTGCTGAGTTGTCACCTGTCATGACATCCAACACATTTATCACATGGAGCATTGTCGTTGGATCGGCGCAGGGATTTGACTGATTAGCTGGGTCTGCATGGAATAGAACCTCGACAATCTGCTCTTTGTTGGCAGCCAAATCCTCACTCACATCCACACCTCTTTTTCTGTGTTTATGTAATGCGTTTCTGGATAACATAAGCTCTTGTAGCTTGTTGCACCTCTGCAATCCCCCGGGTCCCGGGAACTGGTCCATGATCGTGCCGTAGATGGGATGAGGCGCCAGCGGATTGAAGTGAGGATCGAAAAGTTCACCGCAGTGGCCAGGTTGTTCCTTCAAAGAGCTGCTGGCTCCTTCCGCAGCGGGCGCAGATGTGTCTTGAAAACCATGTAGTTGGCGGAGCTTTTGTGCGTGAACACCACTGGTTTCAAGGTTGGAACTATCGTGAGAAGGAAGTTGAGGCGCTTTCAGCGCATGAGGAGGATCAAAAAGAGTGTCGTAGTGCTTTTCGAGCTCTTCGTGAATGAGGATGTTGTTGCGCCCACAGCAGGAACAAGAACACTCGCCGTTCCCAAGAGCCGAGCCTCCATGCGCCTCCCACGCCAGATTTTGTTCCTGTGAGTACTGGCGGGTCATTTCGAGGTCGAACGCTAGAATATGAGCCTGTTCCTCTTCCAGAAGCCTGTCCCAGAAACGCCGCTCCTCATCGCTGTGGAAAGAGACCATATTGGGCTCGAGCAGTGTGGGGAACTGAGGCAGCGGCAGACCTGGCCGAATTTCGTCCTTTCCTGTGAATCCGTCATCTAGACTCTCGACAATGAGGTCACCGTTGGGTCCCATTTTGATGACTCGAGAGGTAGGATATTCTGCGTCAGGGTCTGCAAGCAACGCATCGTTGAGCGAATAGCTGGCGGCTGGTTGACTGGACGCTTTCAGCTTCGCCTTCTTTTTCTTCTTTTTCTTCTTTTTCGCCAGGCCAAGAGAGTTGGCCGGGCCATGGCTGTCCATCGGTCCTGACTTTTGGGAGTAGTCGAAATGGACGTCTGCCCCGTTTGTGAATTGAGCAGTCATTGGTCCGCCTTCCATAGCAGTCACTGACCGAGTATTACGCTAAATGCTCAGCTTTTGCTAGGATGTGGTGAGAAGATGATTTGGATTCTTAACTTCTGCCTTAACGTGAAGCTGAGAATTCCTTCGTGTAGTCACTTGGGATGTAGTGGTGTCTACACTAATGTCATCAAGGCCCCGGTGAGATGAAGATCCCATAAACTTCTATAAAAAGGCATGAAAAGAATGTCAGGAACATGCTATTTTTACAAAACTTGTCATTTCAAAGTTGTTTTCGTCGCGTTGAGTTGCAATGTCGTCACTTCGTGATCCACACACTTTGCGACCTTCTAGCCGGTGCACTGGAGACACAACAATTGCCAGCGAAGGCATTAGAAAAAAAAAAAAAAAAAGATAGCCTTAACGTTTAGCAATTTATCGCACCTGGTTGAAAAGATTTCACTCAGATGACGAAAAAAGCTCAACTGCCTATTTGGGTTCCGTCTTCACAGACAGCGCGTTCTGCTTCAACTCGTTATTCTCCTCAATCAACGTTTTAACGAGGCCCAGTAGCTCATCGATTTTCAGGTAGAGCTCGTACAATTCCCACTTGATGCCAAGCTTGTTAGCCTTGTTCACGGGCTGCACAATCCTGTCGATATCAGTTTCAAACTTTTCAAGATCGATGGAAAACTCAGGGTCCTCATGCTCAGCATTTTTTTGGACCATAACTTCCGTTTGAATTCTGTCACTACGGGTCTGAATACCCTGCCAGCCCGAGTCACTGACGTCGTCGTCAAAACCATCAGTAATATCCCACTCTGTGTCCACCTCATTAGCGTCGTCTGGAAGCCCTCTGTACCTATTATATTGAACTCTTCTCGCGTGAGATATCTCATCAAGAGAAGTGTATAGCAACAAGGGTGAATAGATCGCCATCATGACGTACTGGTTGAGTTTCTTGAAATGCCTTTTGCTCAAAAAGAAGGAAAGTGGAGACAAGAGCAATTCGAGCAAGTTGAAAGGTGGCACGTAAAGGTTAGCGTCAGGAGCACGAATGTAACGCAAGGTTTTTTGCGCCACCAAGGCAAAGTATTCGTCTGTGGCATTCTCCACAATTGCCGCATACGCAGTGGAGTACAATGCAATAAGAATATTCATCAAGATGACGGTCAAAAGGAAGGAGTAGATGTAATACAAGATAGAGGCATATGGAGGCACCAAATCAGTTACATCTTTGAAGCCGGATTCACCAATGACGGCGTTCACCAACGACAAAAGGATTTTCTTTGTGGCTTGACTCTTACCGTCCGAGGCGTCCAAACCGAGGAAGCCTTGTAAGAATCCAAGAATGACAACACCAAGCAAAA
This sequence comes from Metschnikowia laotica, assembly GCA_030563125.1. NCBI lineage: Eukaryota > Fungi > Ascomycota > Pichiomycetes > Serinales > Metschnikowiaceae > Metschnikowia > Metschnikowia laotica. Next base: position 13,630 of record JAKUBD010000069.1, read on the forward strand.
CGAAAAACAATAAAGACTCTTTCATCATGACCTTGATAACGACAATCATTGCACCAACAAACTGCTGAGCATCCAAAAAGAGCAAAAGTCGAGACCACATGATGGGAGAGGCACATGAAAGAATACGGAAACTCATTTCATCATAGTGCTCCTTTGCAGAGTTTTGATTACTCAAAGACACAAATCTAAAGGCAATGGAAACAGTGATGATACCGTACATCATGTCGTTAAGAACATTCCAAAAGCCAATGTAGTTCCAACCCACGTGGTAGAGCTTAATAGCCTCGTCCACAATGTAGCCGAGGGTAAATATGTAGAAGATGGCTTCAATGGCGTCGATGGGCGTGGTTTGAACCTGGTGGGTGTTAAGAATGTAGGAGAAGAGGAGCAAATAGAAGATGCTGAACACAATCTCCAAGATGTTTTGGTAGGCCGGAGTCTTGATTCTCTCCGGGTCAAAGTGCAACTTGAGCAGCGTGGATGACACGCCATTGTACATGACGTACGAGTGTGGATCGGTGAACGACTGAACGATCCAACCCCTCCAGAGCCACTTGATACAACGCTGGTAGCCGGCGGAGCCGATGACGATGGTGGAGTGCATGTCCACAGCGAGCTCCAACGCACTGATGGGCGGGGATTCGTCACCGCCAATGTGCATCAGGTAGCGATGGCAGAGTAAGCGCAAAAACAAGAACTCGTCATCCTTGGTGTCGCTGATAATGGAGGCAGCAAGTGTCTGCGCAGCCACAGCACGCAAGGAGTACAACTCGTTGTCGGAGAGCTCGTCGTCTGCCTGCTGCCAATACCAGCCGGTGACCTTCAACAAGGCAAACACCAAAGATGATCTGTATTTATGAGACGTGGTTCCGTCCTCGCCGTTTCCCTTTCCGCCGGCCGCGCGGTACGCCATATTCAAGACATTTTCGTTCAACACGGGCGAGTGGAATTCTGTGATGTCCTTTTCGTCAAAAACGGTTGGGATGACCTTGTCAATGAGGGTTTTGAGATTCAAGGCGATGCGGAGCGTTTGGCGGGGGTTGGGGCATTCGCTGGTGGGCACTGGTGTGCCGCTCAAAAGGGCCTCTTGTTCTTCAGCCATGAGAAAACGGAGCGAAAGGGGTCGCGGATGCCGGGGCGGAAGATGGTGGAATAAACTGGCGGGGGAAGAAAAATTAAGGAGGAGGAATTCTTGGAAGGTGCCAGACTGCTTGCTGCGCGGCGATAAGACGCGCTGCGCCGCACGCGCTGGACGCGTGGTAGCGAGGTTGAAATGATCTGGCGGCGGGATGAAAAGATCTGGCGGCAGGATGAAATACGGACAGTTTCAAAGAGGAGGAGCCAATCAGAGAAGGCCGCTGATCAAAAGGGGGAACGAAGTGGGAGAAGGTGCGCAACAGGGTTCTCGCGATATCACAAGGCAAATACGACCTCAGAAAGCCGAATGTGTAGGTCTCTTAGAGACACTGAGCGTCTTGCAGATTTCGGTGGTGGGGTCGAATGAGCGAGCAAGAATCACAGTCAAAAAATTGATATGTGGTTGCCTCTAGATGTTTTGGCTCGTGCTGGTTGCGTAAAAGGATGAAGAACGGAGAACTGTGGATACCACCAAACAGAGCTTCGAACTGCGATCGCGAGGACCGTCAGCACCACCGGAACGGCACGAAAGGCATTTACCTCCCGGAGAGGATGGTACAGAAATCGTGGCCATCCCCAGACAATTGTAAGACACCACCGCAAGACGTTCGGAAATGCGATCGGCACCAGGAGACGCTAGCTTGGAAAGGTGCGTTTCTCGTAATACACGGCCGTGGTGACCGCCACCACGAGGTCGAACATTCCAGGGCAAGAGAGAACTGGATCATCATATACCGTGAGCCAGCCAAGTTTATGGTGGCTGTCGGGTTCGTCGTCAGCCGGGTGGGGGTCGGAATACACCCCATCGCCGCCACGGTAATATCGGGTGTGCTCGGAATACGGTGACGGAGCTGCGTCGGGCGGCAGAAGAGGGTCGGATCTGTCTGGATTCTGAAGCCTGCTGAGCCGACGGAGGGCCTTTTTCTTCGCCAGCGTTTCACAAGGACGAAGCACAGCCACTGCCGGAGGCGGTGTGCTGCTGGGAGCGGTCATATTTTCAAACGCCAGATGAAAATAAACGTGCTGTTTGTTGACGTATTTCCAGTCGGAGGAGTTGACACGCGACGGACGCATTTGTGGCACGGCGCCGGCGTTCCAGTGGCGACCGCCAGCGGTTCCTTCGTAATTGACCACTGCTGCAGCGGGCGGCACGGGAAGGAGCCGAGGCGGTATGGGTTTCCTTGAGAACACGCTGGATTCTGGGGCGGCAACGGTAGTTTCATTTTTCTGAACATGCTGCATCTTTGCGGAGCAGTCCTCCAGACCTCTGTTCGAGGCTTTCTCTGGGGTTTCGTTTTCCTCTCGCAATACACGCTCCGGTTCTCGCGACTGGTCCTCCGGTTCTCTCAAACCTTTGGTCGTGCGGTCTGTTGGACCTGGCGCCTTGTTTTCCCGGCCAGGCAGCGACCGGCTGTAGAGAAGCTCGCAACGTAGTCGGCCATGGCGATCGCCCTCGCGGCTCACACGCATAATCGGCTCGCCTGTGGTGATGTCTTCAAACACTAGCGTGTACGCCAATCGATGGGTATCTACACACACAAAATAGCCAGGCGAGTGGCGGCAACGGAGGTGCCGCTGGGTCGGGTTGGTCGTGAGGTAGAAGCAGCGGCCAAAAGAAACCACGTGGAACTTCCAGAACGGCGTGGGGCTCGGATCCGGGGCCGGCGGAGGTTTGCGGCGTGTTGGCCGGCGCAGGAGTGGCTCGCGGCACGCGTCTGTCACGTGAGTCGTCGATGTGTGGGTCCGGAATGTGTTTCGGCCATGGGCGGTGATTTCGCTTGTTTGGCGGGACGTTTCCATGAGCAAAGATGGCCACTGGCGATGTTCGGCCGTGGTGATGCTGATGGCTGCGGCGCGGCGCGGCATGCCCCACGATGGAGATGGGCCGTGGTCACGTGCGTGCCTGAGAGAATGGCTGGGCGAAGCCGTGGAGGGCCCGATAACGTGTGATAGACGCGATGAAACAGGGGCAGCGAAAGCGGTCATCCAGGGAACGGCGTGATATGCACGACGGCGGGGCAAAAAGTATAAAGGGAGGCGTTTTTCCCTCGAAATCCCGCAGGGCCAGATTTCTGGAAGCGGCACATCTCAGACCCCGACAGCACCGGCCGCGCTGGCACGCGCGCGTCCTCACGCATCCGCCGCCGCTACTCGAGAGCGAAAACTTGCACGGCCATCCAGTGACTATTCCTTCAAGAAGCCGTCGCCGCCTCCCAACCGCTCGCTTGTATTCTCCATCATGGACCCTGCAACAGACGGAGACTCCGCAGCTGCTCTCCCTTCGCCAGCCGCAGCTGCCTTTTCATCCGTGGCTTCGCCCTTCCCAAAATCAGACCTGGAAGTACGTGAGATTCCGATTTCCAACCTACGTCTTTGGACAACCCATACTAACGCCCCCAGACAGTCGAGCCCTACGAAGCCGGCGCAATGACCGCCCCGGACTACTTTGCCCCGGATCACAAGCCCAAAATCAACGTGGCCGAGACCGTCCAGAAGTTCAAGTACTTGTTGGGCTTGACCGACTTATTTCAGCACTTCATCGACTCGAGAGCAAAGTCGGACCCCGTGTTCGCCGAGGTCATGCACGAGTTGAAGCATGGCCCCCATACCGATCTGCACGTGCCCGCCGGTTCCCACCGCAGAAGAAAGACCGAGAAGGAAGAGGACGCCGAGCTTTTGAGCAACGATAAACACATCAGTGACATCACCGAGTTCACCGAAAGCCCCAGCTACGTCCATGGCCAGCTCCGGCCCTACCAGATCCAAGGTTTGAACTGGCTCATCTCGCTTTACCAGAATAACTTGTCCGGCATTTTGGCCGACGAAATGGGCTTGGGTAAGACCTTGCAAACAATCTCGTTCTTGGGTTACTTGCGCTACTACAAAAATGTCGCCGGTCCGCACATTGTCATCACTCCGAAGTCCACCTTGGACAACTGGGCCCGTGAGTTCCAGAAATGGACACCTGACGTGCGCGTTTTGGTTTTGCAAGGCACCAAAGAGGAAAGACAGGACATCATCACAAACCAGCTCTTGACGTGCCAGTTTGATGTCGTCATCGCATCCTACGAAATTGTCATTCGTGAGAAGGCCTCCTTCAGAAAGTTCAATTGGCAGTACATCGTCATCGATGAGGCCCACAGAATCAAAAACGAAGAGTCCTTGTTGTCCCAGATCATCCGCTTGTTCCACTCCAAGAACAGACTTTTGATCACCGGTACGCCTTTGCAAAACAATCTTCATGAGTTGTGGGCCTTGCTCAACTTCATCTTGCCCGATGTTTTTGGTGACAGTGATGCGTTCGACCAATGGTTCACTGCCGCCGAGGGTTCTGAGGAGGGCAAGGAGGGAAATATTGTCGAGCAGCTCCACAAAGTCTTAAAGCCTTTTTTGCTACGCCGTATCAAGTCCGACGTCGAGAAATCGCTCTTGCCCAAACAGGAAATGAACGTCTACGTCTCGATGTCTGACATGCAAAGAAAATGGTATCAGAAGTTACTTGAAAAAGACTTGGATGCCGTCAATGGTGCAAATGGTAAAAAGGAATCGAAAACAAGGTTGCTTAATATTGTCATGCAGCTCAGAAAATGTTGCAACCATCCTTATTTATTCGAAGGCGCCGAACCGGGTCCTCCGTTTACCACCGATGAGCACCTTGTGTTCAATGCACAAAAAATGATAATTCTTGACAAGCTCTTGAAAAAATTCAAGCAAGAGGGTTCGAGAGTACTCATCTTCTCCCAAATGTCCAGAATGTTGGATATCTTTGAGGATTACTGTATGTTCCGATCTTATGAATACTGTCGTATCGATGGCCAGACAGATCACGCCGATAGAGTGAAAGCCATTGATGAGTACAATGCCCCAGACTCCTCAAAATTCGTCTTTTTGCTTACTACAAGAGCAGGTGGTTTGGGTATCAATTTGACCACCGCAGACATAGTTATTCTTTTTGACAGTGACTGGAACCCTCAGGCAGATCTTCAAGCAATGGATCGCGCTCACAGAATCGGCCAAAAGAAGCAAGTCAAGGTTTTCCGTTTTATCACCCAGGATGCAATCGAGGAAAAAGTTTTGGAGCGTGCAACGCAAAAGTTGAGATTAGATCAACTTGTTATTCAGCAGGGCCGCAATAGCGGAGGAGCGTCTTCCAATGCACAACAAAATGGAAAGGTGGCTTCGAAAGATGAGTTGTTAGATATGATTCAGTTCGGTGCTGCAAAAATCTTTAATGCGAAAGACTCGGACAGCAATGGCAACGACGTGGATATCGATGCTCTTTTAGCCGAGTCCGAGAGGAAGACACAAGAGCTCAATAAGAAGTACGCCAAGCTTGATTTGAATGCGCTACAAAATTTCACCAACGATGACTCTGTCTATGAGTGGAACGGTGAAAACTTCAAGAAAAAGGAGCCAACTGCAATCACTAACATTGGACACGGCTGGATTAACCCAACCAAAAGAGAGAGAAAGGAGAATTACTCCATCGACCTGTACTATAAGGATGTGTTAAGCTCTGGCTCCAAGCCAGCGCCCAAGAGTGGTCCGAAACCTCCAAAACAACTCAACATATACGACCACCAATTCTTTCCTGTCAAGCTTCTTGAGCTTTATGAGATGGAGAAGAACTATTATCGCAAGCAAGTCAATTACGTTGTTCCCTTGAAGCCCGGCACTGCTAAAAACATGGCCGAGCGCCAAAAAGAGCAAAAACTCGAGCAAGAAGAAATCAAGAACTCTAGAGCATTAACAGATGAAGAGAAGGACTTGAAGGAACAGCTCATGCAAGAGGGGTTTTCGAATTGGAACAGAAGGGACTTTACTTTCTTCATTCTGGTCTGCACGAAGTATGGGCGTAATGCAATTTCCCTTATTGCTTCAGAGTTTGAAGACAAAACCATTGAGGAGGTTCGTGAATATGCCAAAGCGTTCTGGACCAGGTATGAGGAAATTGATGGTTTCGAAAGATACATAAGCCAGGTGGAGGCAGGAGAGGAGAAGATCGTGAAGATGAAGCTCCAGAAAGAGAGTCTCCGGAGAAAGCTTGCCAGCTACAAGTACCCATTGCAAGAGCTTGTGCTTGAGTACCCACCCGCCTCTACAACCAAAAAAACATTCACAGACGAAGAAGACAGGTTTCTCATTGTCCAGATGTACCGCTTCGGGTTGGAAAGACCAGATCTTTTTGAAAGAATCAGGGATGCTATAAGGCAGAGCCCTTTGCTCAAGTTCGATTTCTTCTTACAGTCTAGATCGACAGCCGAGCTCTCTCGGAGATGTAACTCGCTTCTAGCGTGTATTTTGAAAGAGATTCATCCGGATCAGGAAAAGGCTGGCAAGTCGGCACAGAAAGAGACGGCACAAAACAAGCGAAAGGCGGCCAATGCCGCGGCCAATGGTAAGAAGAAGAGCAAAAGATAAAATGAGTTGTCTATGAGCTATATACGGGATGAACAGTGTTGTTAATAAAGGAACCCTAGGTTGTTATCAACAGGGCGATGAGAGTATCCAATTTCTTAGGAGTAACCAAAGTGCCATATCTCTCGACTATGCTGCCCGAGGGGTTGACAACAAATTTTTCAAAGTTCCACATAACGCCTTGAAATCCAAGAAATCCCGGAAACTGAGCTTTCAAGAATTGATAGCAAGGGTGAGTGCGATAGCCATTGACTATGATCTTCTCCATCATCGGGAACGTGACTTTAAATTTCGAACGGACGTGCTTCTCGATGGTCCCACTGTCAGCAGGCTCCTGGCCGCCAAATTGGTTACAAGGAAACGCTAAAATTTCAAACTTATCTCCACCATATTTTTCGTATAGCGCCTGTAGTTCCAAGTACTGAGGGGTAAAGCCGCACGCTGAGGCGACATTGACAATCAAGACGACCTTGCCTTTGAGCTGGTTGAAATCAAAAGCCTCTCCGGATGCAGTTGTGGCTGTCAAAGAATAGAATCGCCCATCAGGCATGCTAAAGGTGTAGTGGTTAAGCTCGTTGATGCTGCGCGAAGTCAAGAGAGTACACCCGTGCACCAGGAAAGATCAACGTTCCAGTCTGAAAGTCCCTGCCAAATTAGTCGTTGGTTGCCCGAGGCTAGGTAAAATTTGGTCGGTTTTTAATGCTTTTCAAGTCCCCGCCCCATATATATACGCAATTTTGTTCGATTTACCGGCACGTCTCGTTGAACCGGGGAGATGCTCCTATATGCAGGTGATAAACAACGACACTATATTTTTTTTTCGTCGGGGGCGAGGCTACTTTGCGCCGGAGAAGCGAAGCTCTCTGTTTCTATCCTTTTATTGACCGAGCGAAGTAGAGAGAAACTCTGGCTATACAATGTTCGAAATGGGTCGAATAGATGCCCGCATTATCAGCGGCCGGTAGAGCCCGGCCTAAAACGGAAGCATTATGAACCTGTACCCCAGACAAGAAATGGTGTTCGGGTGTGCGGATGCGCATATGGCCCGGGCTTCCTGTTTGGTAACATTTTTTTTGCCCTTTGATCACACGATTTTGATCAGGTAATTGCCACGACCAGGAGGCCCCACTTAACTACAGCTGAATCATAGTTGAAACACAGCTGAAACACGTATAGATTACACTCCCGATATCTCCGAACCATCCAACCCTCTCTTTCCTTGAATCTGTCTTCCTGTTGTTTACTCCACTGGTCTTCCCTTGCCCCATCGCTAAATCCACAACATGTCTTTCAATGTTAACTGGAACACGCTAGAGAGCGACTCTCTTCGTGAGTGGACAACAGAGCTCCTCACGGGAGCGTTAAATTCCGGGAAACGGCCCAACATCCTTGCGTCGGACATCACAATCAAAGACTTGAACTTCGGTAAGCTCGCTCCAAGTTTTGAAATCTTGGAAGTGGGCGAGCTTGATAAGGATCGCTTCCGAGGTATTTTCAAAATCAATTACAAGGGCGATTTCCATCTCACGCTCCACACAAAAGTCCAGGCCAATCCGCTCAAAATCTACAGCGACAGCTCGCGGGAGAAAGAGATTGCTGAGCAAAGTTCGTTCGTGACACCAGACTTTCTTTTGTCAGCCGAGGCATTCAACATTCCACTTGACTTAAAGTTGAGTGACATTGTCATCAACGGAATTGTGATTGTGGTGTTTTCGAAAACAAAGGGTCTCACGCTTGTATTCAGAAACGACCCACTCGAGTCCATCAAAGTCAGCTCGACTTTTGACACCGTGCAAGTGCTCTCGAATTTCTTGCAAACCCAAATTGAGACGCAGATTAGGGATCTTTTCCGTGAGGTGCTTCCAACATTGATTCACAAGTACTCTTTAAAGTACACTTCGGGATTCCAAAGCAACGACTTCTTGGACAACATCAAAGACCACTTGAAGGAGCAAGGCCAGGAAAATAGCTCGATCGACAATCTAGAGCTCGAAAACATCTCTCCCAAGAACCTTCACAAATTGGCGAAATTGTACAGCTCGCGTGAGACACTTGGTTTGCGCGTGCCTAAATTCAAGAGGATTGTGCAAAGAAACTATCTCGAGAAGTTCAACAAAGACTATTTCCCTACATTGGCATCGTCCTTGTGCTCGAACCTTGGGCTTGCACCGGATGCAGCATGCTCATCACAAAACAATAGCATATCACCCAGTCTTCTCAAAACTGACTTCAAGCAAGTTGATGATATTTTGAAGGAGATTTCGTCGATCCAGAGCAAGTCATTCAAGTCGGGCAACTCTGAAACCCGCCGCGTCAAAAGAAGAACGTTCAAATTGGGTCGCAAGAGTGAGACTGTCGCATCAACCACCCCTACTACCCCTACTACCCCTACCGCCAAGACGACCAGCTTCGGCGCAACTGACATGGCCTCTGTTGCTGAGACACAATCAGTTAGCAAGAAGCCAGCTCTTGTTAGACAAGATTCTTACGACAGCGGATCAGACTCAACCGCAGTGTCTGAGGGCAACAGCACTATCATGCATCACCCCACCCCGGTCAAGCTCAGCTCGCCAAGCAGACCATCTTTGCGTGCTTGTGCAGATGCCAAGAATGACCTTTTAGCACATAGCGGGGTGGGTGGATGTCACTCGCCTTTGAGCTCGAGCTCGTCCTTTGTCGGCGGCGTGGGACTCGGTAACTCGTACTTCAGTCTCTCTGCTGGTCACGCCATTGCATCGTCGCCATTGCGGACCGAACATAGAAAGCTATCAGAATGTGAGGACGAGGGACCAGGCGTGAAGAAGTCTATGAACAGCGTCAACATCGAGCACATCAACGAAAAGCATCGGATGAAAATGATGTTGAACGACGCACCAGGAAGCAACAACGCGGGTGTGTTTTCAGAAAAGCACAAGGACACGCGTTCTCCCTTTGCTGGAGACTTAGAGCCGGTTTTTGACCTTGCGCCACCACCGCCATACCACCACAGTCTGCGGGTCGGATACTAGACGTGGAGAAGTCAGACTGGGCGTCGGCGGAGATAGGGCCTTAGTGCGACGCGCTGTCACATACGGCGCCGGGCCCGCTACATGTATTTATTGTGCTGATTGATGATCAACGCTCACTCGGTTGTCATCGAATCTTGTTGTCAAATTTGCCTTGTTTTCAAATTTGCCTTGTTTTCAAATTGGCCTCGTTTTCAAATTGGCCTTGATTTCAAATTGGCCTCGTTTTCAAATTGGCCTTGATTTCAAATTGGCCTCGGTCTCAAATCGGCCTTATTCCAAATCGGCCTTGGTTCCAAATTGGCCTTGTTTTCAAACTGGCCTCGGTCTCAAATCGGCCTTGGTTCTCTCCTCTTTCCTTTCTTTTTAACGATTTATTTATGTACGAATAGCAATGACCCATGAGCAGTCTGGGTAGCCGCGGCGTGCCGACACGGGACCGAAGAAGGGCAGCCACAGGCACGGCCCGCCGCAAGGTGAGAGGGCAAAAATAGAACAGGCGTCGCGCGCGATAGAAAAAACAGAAACGCACATTTGGGCTCAATGGGGAAAGAAAACAAATTTTCTATCCTGCGCCAGAGTGTGCGCGCCCGCAAAACTGATCCAGCGCACTTAACCATCTTATTCCACAAGGTGTTTCAGCACATCCGCCACTCTTCTGGGCTCTGATTCTCTCCGAACCAGCAAAAACACAACGCAGTCTCCTAGAGGACCTGGTGTACTGATTTCCGCTTTCTCACCGACTCCAGTGTCCCAACTTCTGTGATCTCGATTGTCCATTTCAAAGATCCTCATCACACAGACAAGTCACCAGAAGCCCAGAGATCGGACCTGAAACTCTCCGATTCAGACAGGAATTTCCAAATTCGCCGAAACGAAGTAAGTCGCAAGTGATTCACTGTCACCGTCTGGTATTCAGCATCTGAACTGACATAGTCCCAGTTCCCACATCTCATCGTCTTGATTTTCGATTCCCATCCCACACAAATCAGAGAAAGGAAGAAAAAAAGAAGAAACCATGACAATTGGAAAATTCGACAGCATCTGTCAAAACACAGCTCTCCCTCTATGTGCGGTGGTTGCGCCTCTCAATGGCACTGAATACTTTTCCAAAGGAATTGTGCCTGACTGTTACGCCCGGCCCGTTGAAATCGCCAACACGATGATCTTCCAGATCGGGAATGCGTTTATCCACATCGGGTCGCTAGTCATAATCTTGGTGATGATATTCAATGTGCGGGCCAAATACACGGCAATCGGGCGGTCCGAAATGTTGACGTTCTTTTATCTCTACATGTCGTTGGTGATCGCATCGTTGGTGGTGGACTGCGGTGTTTCGCCGCCGGCCTCTGCCAGTTACCCGTACTTTGTGGCGGTTCAACTAGGATTGGTTGGCGCCGTGTGCGTGACATTATTATACAACGGGCTCCTATGTTTCCAGTTTTGGGAGGATGGACTGAAAAGATCGCGGTCCATTTTGTACGCCGTCAGCACAGTATGGTTTGTGGTGAACTTTGTGGTGTCGTTGGCGACATTTAAGGGCTGGGGTACGCTCAACAACAGCGACACTGTGGTGATGTTTGTTGTGAACTACATTTTGAACGCGGTGATTTTGGTGAGCTATGTGGTGTCGCAGCTTGTGATGGTGTTCTTCGCCCTTGACTCGTACTGGTATTTGGGGGCCGTGGTGATGTTTTCGTTCTTCTTTGTTGTTGGCCAGGTGTTGGTTTACGTTGTCAACAAAACCATTTGCAACGGACTCACCCATTATGTCGACGGCATGCTCTTCGGGTCTTTGGGCAATCTTTTTGCCGTGATGATGGTGTACAAGTTTTGGGACATGATCACTACCGAGGACTTGGAGTTTTCCGTTGCCACGGTTGAAAAGGGAGTGCCTGCGTTTGGTGATCGGGAGCGGGTCGCCAGTCAGTATTTTGGGTAGGTATAGAACAAAAAGAAATAAGGAACCCCTAGAAATAAAAGAAAAAGAGGAGCACGCCAAAGGTAGAGAGAGAGAGAGAGAGAGAGAGAGAGAGAGAATGAAGAATGAAGAATGAAGAATGAAGAAACGAAAAGTTCGAGAGTCAAGCACCAGAAGAAGCCAAGCAGTAAGATACTGGATTTAACTCGAAAACGACCAAGATCGCTGAACACTGGAATAA
>JAKUBD010000070.1:0-25241 GCA_030563125.1 Metschnikowia laotica
CTCGAAAACGTCTTTGATGGCAGCACATGTTTCGTCGGTAGTAACCCTGACAACTTCGTCCACATACTGGTGACAAAGACGCCAAGTTTCTTCTCCGAGAATTTTGACGGCAGTTCCGTCAGCAAAGACACCCACCAGGTCCAAGGTGACTCTGTCTCTCTTTTGCAAGGACTGATACAATGCATCAGCGTCGAAAGTTTCCACACCGATGATCTTGACGTGTGGAGCCACTTGCTTCATATAAGCAGCGACTCCAGCAATCAAACCACCACCACCAACAGGCACAAAGATCGCGTCCAAATCTTCAAGAATGAGCTGTCTCGTGATTTCCAAGGCGACCGTACCTTGACCAGCAATGACAAACGGGTGGTCGAATGGTGGGATGTCGGTCAAGTTATTGATGCTACCTAACCTAGCACACTCTTGCTTGGCGGAGTCAAAGTCCTCTCCGTAGAGCACAACCTGCGAGCCCAACCTGCTAACATTGCTGTACTTGATAGACGGGGTAGCAGTAGGCATAACGATGGTCGAGGGAATCTTTAGCTTAGCAGCAGAAAACGCCACTCCTTGGGCGTGATTTCCAGCAGAGCACGCGATGACTCCGTTCAAGGGTGTCTTGGAGTGCAAATTGGCTATCATATTGTAAGCACCACGCAATTTGAAGGAGAACACGGGAAGTAAATCCTCTCTCTTGAGAAGGACTTTGGAGTTACATTTGTGGGACAAGTTGACAGCGTGTGTGAGAGGCGAGCCGGCGTTGTCTACAACATCGTACACTCTCGACGTGAGAATCAATTTCAAATAGTTGATGTCGTTCTTGTTTGTGTAATCAGATGGGCTGAGTTCGGGGTATTTTTCAGCCAAGGAGTTTTGAGGGCTGGCTTCCAGCGAGCTGTTGTTCCGCAAAGACTGGAGCTGTTTCGGCCGGAAACGGAGTGCTCCGAGCCTCGCCACGCGGGCCACCTGGCTCCATTTGAGCGAGTTTGCAAGCATTTGTTCTTGTGATTAAAAGCTGTGATCTGAGATTGAAATTTAGGCCGGAGCTGAAGCTGCGCGGCCTTTGAGTCAGACCTGCAGACGGACCGCGGCGGGGCGTTCTACGAGAGTGAAGGTACTACGTGCGCACTCAGAGTGGCATGGCAGAGTTGTTCGAATTGAGTTAACGGTGGGCGGCAAGCAAGCGAGGCGCTGTTTGTGATCGGGTGTATGTCGCAACTCATCTCACCAGCTCGATCACGTCAAGTTGCTGATCTCGAGAAGGAAGTCCAGATAGTCGATCGTGGCAACGCCCGTGAGGTCCTTATCGTATTGCTTGAAGATGTCTGTGAGCTTGCGAAGGTAGACTAGGAGCTCGATGAATGCGTCGAACTTGAGCTTGCCAACGGCCACGGACCCGTCCACGTACAGCTCCTTGTTGGCGAATTTCTGGAAGAGATGTAGAACCAAATCCACATTCAACTTGTAGCCAATCTGCTCGATGATTCTCTGGAACTCCCCAAAGGAGATGTCGCCAGATTTGTTGACGTCAGCAGCGGCGAACAACTTCTTGTACGCGGTCAAATACTTCCACAACGACACGAACTGCTCGAAGTTCAAGCTAGACTTGGAGCTCGAGGACGGGCTGGTGAAAAGCTTGATCATGAGCTTGATCGTCGAGTTCTGGAAGCCGGTATTGTCGAAGTTCATCAAGGCGGCAGAGAGCTCCGAGGCGGAGATCTTCCCGGAACCGTTAGTGTCAACCCTGTCAAAGGTGGCTCTCAATTCTGCCTCGAGTCTTGTCTTTCCCGAAGCACGTGGGGCCTCGTCAACACGCTCCCGCGATCTGTTGGTGTGGGAGGTGCTCATGGGAGGAACCTTTTTGTGAGGCGACGGTCTTGACGAGGATGCGTTTGTCTGAGACAGAAGCGCAAGGTGGGAGGATGAAGAACCGTGCCTGGCGTTTGACAGAGACGAGGCCATTTGGGCGTTTTGGGGAGTGCTGGCGTACGAGCCTGTTTGCGGGGAAGAGCCGTAGTGGGAAGAGGATGCTGACACCGAGCGAGGCGGCTGTGTGGACAGACCATTTTGGTAGTATTGTGCGGAAGGGTCTGAGTAGCCCTGAGGGCCAGTCGCAGGAGGGGCCAGGTAGTTGGTCAGGTATTGTGGGGCGGTCGGCTGTGGAGGGGAGTATTGCTGCTGGTAAAGTCTCTGGGAGTGGTAACCCAGCAGCAGCAGATTCAGCGGGTGGGGCGGAGGCGGCGCATATTGATGTTGTTGGTGTTGTTGGTGTTGTTGGTGTTGTTGGTGTTGTTGGTGTTGTTGGTGTTGCTGTTGCGGTTGATAGTGCTGGGCCGAGTGTTGTTGAGGCCGAGACGATTGTTGATAGGTTCCGTTCGAAGGGGGGTGCAGTTGCAGGTGCAGTTTCAGGTGCTGGATTTGGTGCAGCAGACCCATGAACTGCGAAGAGGCCACGGGCAGACCGACGGTCTGGGTTGGACCAGCTTGGTATTGCTGTGGCTTTTGGTAGCGACGCAGCGACAGCGAAGGCTGAGGCGGAATCACGTATGTGGCTTGCTGCGGCGTCGGATAGACGGGTAATTCGTCAGGCTGCATGGAGGGCGCCGGGTGTAGGAGCAAAAGAAAAAGTGGTGCTGCCGGGGAAGAGTGACGGCGGAGTTGAGAGGCGGATGTTTGGTGGGGTGGATGGAGTCGCGTTGTGTGCAAGACATCGACACTAGGTCGAAAGAGGAAATAATGCTAGCGAGGGAAGGTGTAGGCCAGAAACAGGCGCCAAAGCGGGAGTTTTACGGGGCGCCAGCAGAACAAGCTGGGGAGCAGCAGCAGAAAGGGCACGGGGCTCAAAAAAGAGAACAGAAGAAAAAAAAGCTCTGGCGTGGATTCTGCTGGTCAGCGCCTGGTTTCTCACAGAACATTCCCACCTCTACATCTGCGTCTCGGGCTATCGAATAAGTATACATTCAAAATTAAAAACTAACTATCATTTGTGAAGCGAATCGGGATAGCTTAGTCTCTAACTCTTCTTCTGTAGGAGTCACCGCTGAAACCTCTGTTGGAGTCTCTGGCAGATGGTCTTTGTCTTTGAGCTGGAGCACCCTTCAATCTGGTCATTGGCAAGATTCCCTCTGGGATGTTCAACTCTTGTCTAAGGTAGTCCACACCCTCGTCAGTCAAGGTGTAGTAGTAGTGTTGCCACGAGAACTGAGTGTTGACGTAACCCTTAGAGGTCAAGGATTGCAAGGCCTTGATGACGTACAAGTTTCTGGTGTCGATCTCGTCGTGCTTTGGTTGCTCAAAGTCCTTCTTGGCGACAACAACACCCTCTGTTTTGTTAGTATATTTGTTAAGGGGCGAAACTCGAGGCTGGATGGGTTTCCGTGTGTTTTTATTGTATCTGAACAGTGCAAGGAGGGACGAATACGGAGCTTGGCGAGTAGGGAAGCATGAGATGGGTATGAAAAATGACGGGGATATCAACACAGGAAACTTCGGCGCAGCAGGCTGGCGGTTACATACCTTGGAAGAGGTATTGGTGGATCTTTTTTCTGTCTTCCTTTGGAATCAACATGATGAAATCTTTATTTGACGTCGAACAGTTCTAGCTGAGAATAAGAAAGTCGGAAAATTTTTGGAGTGCTGGGAAGTTTTTTCGCACGGCTTACGTGCAGGCGCCACTCCAGTGTGCGCGACCGTGCCCAAGCTTGTGGTCACGTGCAGCGCCTGATTCTTAGGGCACCTGCCCTGGACTGCACCTCTGAGCTCGGTGTCCTGCTCCCTGCATCTCGCGCCTGCGGCCCTGGCTTGGGCCCCTGCGGCACGGGTCTCGGAGCCTCTGCGGCACTGGCCTCTGTGGCACTATTTCAGAGGCCGTGCCTTCACTGCCATCCACGCCATGTTTTTGGAGACCCAGACATGTGTGGTCTACGGATTTCGGCTTCCGTTATTTGTGTTGGGCGCTGCCTGCACTCCGGCCTGTTTCCACTCCGGCAGTCCCCAGCAGTCGATGACATGACCGGTTGAACGTACCCCGCGTTTCCAGAGACTGAGGGAGGTCACTGCAAACCAGCCAGCGTCATCCTTAGGCGGAAGTCAAATCAATTACCGGGGATTCAGGAGCCACATTCAACATTTCTCTACACTTTCTGGAAACTTTTTTTATTTTTTTTTGGAACCTTGTCGTTGGCCGTGTTTGCTCTGTTCTCATACCACCCTGCTCCTCTCCAGCTCAACTGCGCCGAGCCTACCACGGACACACGAATAACAAAACCGACCGCTGTTTCTGCTACCTCACCTCTGCCATACATTCAAACCAGTAGTGTTCGATCCTTGTCTGACCTTGGATTCGCCGCTGCATCACCACAAACACCCGTACACCGTGAACACGGCGCTGGGTCTCGTTCGATCTTTATCGCACACGGTGAGGCACAGCCAGTGGCTATTTATATCAACACCCCATCACTGATCTCACCGCTTCCACACCGCAGTTGATGGATCTCTAGCAAGAAAG
This sequence comes from Metschnikowia laotica, assembly GCA_030563125.1. Classification (NCBI taxonomy): domain Eukaryota; kingdom Fungi; phylum Ascomycota; class Pichiomycetes; order Serinales; family Metschnikowiaceae; genus Metschnikowia; species Metschnikowia laotica. The sequence continues at coordinate 4,505 of JAKUBD010000070.1, forward strand.
CTCAAGCAACTCGGCCTCAGTGAAATTCCTGGATCCACTGTTGACGCATCTGGTTTTCCCCGTCATGAGATCCAAGCTATCCACCCCTAAGCGCACTGGCTCTTCGCAATCTGACTTAAGTGCCCCGTTAGATTATTCGCTACGGAAAAAAGGCCTGGCCAATTCCACCACGTCGCCCGTGATGCCCGCCTCAGCCAACACCACGCCCTCGTTGCCGTTCGCGGAGCTGACTTCGCTGTTGAGCTCGCCCAAGAAGCTTTTGACTCCAATCAAGAAGATGTTTGGCCACCATCCGAAATCTTCGTCGTCGCATTCGAGTGAAAGGCTCCAGTCCATGATAGCCGGCGACTTTGAGCCTCCCAGGGGCCGCAGACCGTTCAGACGCAGCACCTCCTCCTTCTCGAACTTGTCTGACCTACGAAGCTCCGATAACTCTCTCTCCCAATCTGCCACCATCAACGCTTCCACGCCACTGCATCTGCCTGACCCCAAAGCGACGCCTGCTGAGACTCTTTCCGTGCGGCCCGCTCTTGATGTGTCGCCCGACCGATCTAGCCTGATCCAGACTACAAACAGCAGAGAAACCATGGCTATCGTTTCCGAAAAAGAACAGCATACGAAGCACCTTTCTGGCTCAGAACTGCTTCAGACACAATCGCATGCTTCCACGTTCACCAACGAAGGAGAAAAGGCAGAGCCAGAAATGTTCTACGAAGCAGACGATGACCTGAAAGACTCAGATTCCTCTTCCCAGTTCTCGTTTGTCAAAGACATCCGTGGCGGTCGCAATACCTCAGTCAAATATTACAAAACTAAAGAGTCCAGCAAGCAAGGAAATACAGACGAAAATGTTCCTTCAAACTATTTCAATGTCGAGGACATGGGCATGGAAGCAGAAGGCTTATCCGACTACGATTATGAGAACAATGGCCTCGGGGATGACGAAGATGACGAGGAGTTTCCGGCAAACTCTACCAGGTATGAGGAGTTTCTACACGACTATCGTATGTCACACTCTTTGAGCTCCGTATCTTCTGGTGATCTTGCCATTAGTCTTAACTCTGGTTTTCGGAACGAACAATCATCAAGTTCAGTGCCTGCCCAACCACGTTTGCTCATAGACACACAATTGCAAGCACCAGATGCTTTACACAGCGAAAGCAGTGCAAGCCACTCCTCCACATTGAGGTCACCTGGGTACGATGATGATCTTTTAGACGCTTATCTCGAGGAAGGAAAGTTGACTGATCACCGCAGTCAGGAATATCCAGATCCAGATTCTACATTTAAGGATGGTGGTCTCGAATATACTGAGCTCAATTTTGGACTTGAGCACGATACGACTTACGAGAGGGCTTTGGATGAGCCTCATTCTGATAATGGGCCCGCACAGGCTGCCGTGAGTTTACATCTTGCGCTCCAGGATAAAAAGCCAGATTTGAGCCGATCAGAATCCAGGCGAAAGTCAATCCTCGACATGATGGATACTCTAAAAAGGGCACAAGAGTCTGGTGGCAGCGATGGAAACGAAAATGGCACACTAGCAGACGCACTTCTACTGAACCTGGCTTCACCGAAAGCAGCAGATCGGAGTAATAGCAGAAAATCGGTATCAGATATGCTCACCACTTTGTCGGTTCTTGACAGCCAGCTCGAAAATCAAACCCTCGACCAAAAAGAAGCTCCAACAAAGTCGGGCAAGAGAAAGAGATATTCATGGGCAGACCCAGACGTTTCAAACAACAAAAGCACAATCAATTCTCCTGGAATGGAAGAGCTGTCAGCGGAAAGTCCCGGTATCATCATCACGCAAGATATTTTGGATGAGATCAACACACTTCCCAGAGACTACGAAGATGACGGGCAAGGCTTTTTTCAGACGGAATTGGGCGAAGATTTCCATCGATCTAACTCTTACAATAAGAAGCCCACGAAGGCACTCCATGACTCGAGACCGCAAAGCAATAAAATCGAGACTCCCAAAAAAACTGTCATTTTCTACAATACTCAGGACCATTCGCTGAGCAGTCAAAGCTTGAGCCCAAGCAAGCCTCAATCGTTGAAGTCGCCCAACTCGTCGATCGGCGAGGAAATATGCGATCCGGATTCCGCGGAAAACGATTTTCACTCTTCAGCAGGCTACAACAAATCTGTATACGCAGCGAGATTGGGATCCATGCTAAACAAGTCCAATAGCACCCTGAACAGCATTAGATCGTTCAGTCTCGATCCAATTACAGAATCATAGATGCATAAACATATTAATATATCGCTAAATGTCACCCAACCAACAATAGATAATATCTTAAGGAATTAGGCAGATTATGAGCGGCTCGTTTGCTCTCTCATAAAAGTGTTGAAATCGTAGTTGTCATTGGTTGAGTAATCGAAGTAAGGCATTTCCTTTTGGGGTCTTTGTTTTTCAATAGGAGCTGCCCTTGAAGAGTTTCTTCCGTTCGATACGGGAGCTGGAGAAGTTTTGGTCAAATACAGAGAGGTCTCAAATGCAACTCGTCTGGTCACTTTGTTGGACTTGGTGACCAATGCCTTTGTTTGAAAGTTCGACTCAGAAGCCCAGCTGTTCTCCAGAAATTCACTCGCAGCATCTGAGTTGGACGAAGCGGAAGAAACTCTGCTGTCCAGACCCTTAGTAGCTCTTTCGCCCATTCTGGGGTTAAGTGTCTGCAACGATACTGAGCTTTTAGGGTCATTCCAGCCATTCATGTAACGCGAACATATGCTCAGAATGTCATCTCGATCACTCCAAGTGTCAGCGTCCGCATCTTCTTCCTCTTCCACAAGGACAACCTCGACTCTCTTTCCTTCCTTGTTTTTTTCGATTATAGATCGGTACGAAAGAGTGGAGTCACTTCTTTGTACCATACAGAGGTCATACTTGTCTTTGGTAAGGTCAATCACCACACTTCCGCTTTCAGAAGCAGCAGTTGAGTAGGAACGTTCGTCTGTCCTGCTCGATTGGTAACTGGACACAGTGTCCAGTGGGGCGGAAACGGTGGATCTTGTGCCGTTTGTGTGACTGGACCTTCGAGAGTTCGATGTCACATAGTAGTTTGTTGGTTGTCTCACCGAGAAAGCAGCATCGCTATTCTGGCGCAAGTCTGCGGCCTTGAAGTCCACAGCATAGTTGACTCTTTTAGGAGGCTCACTCACATTGATGTTGAGAAGCTCATCGTCGCCAGTTTCAACCTCATGACTCTTTGTCAAGTGCTGCTTCGTTTTGCTGGCTGATTTTCGACTATTAATGCTAGGCTTCTTGGTCGGTGAAGAAAGTTTTTGATTTTTGGCGCTATTCTCCGGATGAGTAGCTGCAGATTTGGACCGACTGTGAAGATTTAATGGTGCCTCAGGGCTGTCCAAGTCCATGTTGATGCTGTACATGGATCTGTGCCTAGAATGACGTACCGGGGACTTTTGTTCCGATGGCAACGCTGGGTTTGATTTGCTTGCCGATAGTACGGGCCTCTCATTGTGATTTTGTGATTCAGAGACGGCACTTTTCGTTTGTAGTTTGGAAAATTGCGAGTTGAATGAGGAGTCGCTGTCTGAGTCGTACGCTCCCTCACCATGTAGAGCCTTTGCATGATTTAATGCCGCTAAGCTTGGAACGCCCAACGGTTCCACGGTCTTTCTCAGCTGACACAGTGAACTTTTGTCACTTTCAAGCTCCAAACTTTCTGGAATCTCAATCTGCCCCAGGGCAGAGAGCGGGATTGAATGAATGCTAACTGGCCGTTTGGATCTCATTTGCATCTTAGTCCTCAATTGTTGCTCGTTTGTGACATTAGAGTTATTGTTGGGGAAGGAAAAGCCAAAGCCTGCACCGCTGTTGCAATCTAGCAATCTCAGATTTTGGACGTTAACAATAGGCGCGGTTTGGGTCTCGCTTGAGAGCAGCTCGGAATCCCCTGCTTCTTCAACAAATAATTTTGGTAAGTCTGCGTCAATTGATGATAATGAACACTCTTGTGAACCTATGCGGTCTATCCTTCGTGATAGGTCACCATTTTGCAGTTTACCGATCGACTGCTGATTTTGCAAGTTCAAAATAGGAGGATTGGGACTTTGATATCTCGTGTAGTTGAAATTTAAAAAATCGCCAACAGAGCTGAACGAGCTGACAGAAGAGACCTTCGACTCGTCTGAAAATGTTCTTTTGCTGATTTTCAAATCTGCGTGGTTGAGGGCATGAACGTTCCGGCTCACGTGGCTGTTTTGAGCTTTGGGGTCAAAGACAGTAACACGTTTAGATGGAACAGAGATTGGCTTTTGCGATTGTGTCAAGGAATGCTCCCTGGAGATACTCTGGAAGGGCAGCGGATCGTGTGCTTCGAACGATGGGGAGTGGCTGTCGGTAGGATTCTCATTTCTGGGGATTTCGATTTCATGGGAACTAGCTATGCTTGCTGCATCCGGAGTTGGATCCGGGGTGGATTTTCTGTTCTCTTCGTAGTCCACAAATTTGTCGGTGAGCAACATTTTAATCTCCGCATCCGAGTAACTTGCCGGAAGAGGCGGGAGCACCTTTGATGCGGCGCTGGAAGTACGAGATGCACCAGAGTTGGATTTTTCCTCAATCAAACTCAAACTGTCGAGAGGCACAGACAGGGTTTTCTTCACGAATTGGGCAACCTTCTTTCTGCTGGAAGTGACGGGTGGGGGCTTGTCGGTATAGATAGCCAGAGATGGGCGTTGAGGACTGCCACTTCTGGACTTCGGAAAGGGCAGCTCAAGAAGCAGCGAGCCGAAAGAAGTGTCGGTGTCGCTAGCAGATTCGGCCAAGGCCTCGTAGTCAGTACCGTTAAAAACGAGCCTGGTAGGCGAGCAGCTCCGGGGAGCGTTCTTTTCAGAGATTGCTGGCAGCAGCAGCAGCAGCAGAAGCTGGGAGGGTTTGGAAAGCTTGGGAGGAAACTGCAATTGGAACGGGATCGGGATGGAGCCATGGCGCTTTGTGATGTGGAGTTTCTTGGAGATGGGAGATTTCGAAAGCAGTCTCAAGTCGCTGGAGGAGAGAGCGCCACAGCTCAAGTCGTCAAGCGAGGCGTTGTCAAGTTTCAAGCAGTCGATGGGGCGCAGCTTGACCGGAGACATGGATCTCGCTCTTCTGCCTCTGGAGCTGGGAGAAGCGTCGGCACATGGGGGCGAGACCAAGTTATCGGAAGATCGCTGGGTATGCACCATTTCAAGATGGGAGCAGGCACAGGGGCAAAATCCAGCACAGGGAGGTCACGATGGAGAGACTTGGCAAACAATGGCACGGAGACACTTCTGCCGGACCTAGAGGTAGCTCGGCAGCAGGAAGCGAATGCGAAGGAAGATATGGGGAAATTTACCTCGAAAAGAAAGCAGTCCAATGATGAGATCAGAATAACGAACAATCGTGAGGTGCTAGGCAGGAGGAGAATGTTGAGGCAACGGGCAGAACCATATGGTGAGAGCCAGCTTCATGGGCATGAAGAATAATGTTGATATTAGAGCCCGATTCGGAAGTCAAATTTGGGGCCCGGGTTCAATTAAAGACGCACCTCCGCGCATGCAAGCGAGAACACACAAAAAGTGTGGATAGCGAAGGGTGGTGAACAGGGGCCGAAAATGGCCGGATTCGGGCTGGAAAAAACCCGGCAGGCTTTTCCAGGCGACGCCGCCGGGCAGTGGCACCGGAGACCGTATTCCCTGGCCACTTGTCCCACCAGAGGTCAGGCGGCTCGGCAGCTGGCGAAGTTCCTCGTATCGTCGAGAATGATGCGCGCGCCCCATGCACGATGGCATGGTGACAGAAGCTTAGTATTGTTCTTCCTGATTGGGCACGACAGCGAAGCATACGAAAGGAATAGAATAAACGAGGCGGGCAAGGGTGGAGAACGACAAAATAACGAAATGACGAAATGATGAATTGGCGAATTGGAGAATTGGCGAATCGGCGAAAATTCGACATGCCCGATGGTTTCTCGTCGGGCAAAAGCTGAGTGGACGCTGGATCTTGGTGGCCGCGCGGATGTGGACACGATGCAAAAATAGCCTCGCCAAAGCCTCTGCCACGCACAGGGCGCAGATGCTGGGTGCAGTGATTCTATTTCTGGAGCTTCTCCATCTCGAAGCTGGGTCCTGGGGAATGGAGTTTTGGTGTGGTTGTGTGATTTTGCTTTTCTGCTATTCTGTTCTGATGTGCTTTTGCTCTTTGTCTGCTCTGTTCAAATACAATCATGCCCTTCGTCTGTTCTGTTTAAACACAACTATGCTCTTCGTCTGCTCTGTTGAACACAATTATATCCTTCGCCAATTCTATCTAGAAGAAATCATGCTCTTCGCCAGTTCCATCCAGAAGGAATCATGCTCTTCGTCTGTTCTGTTTGAACACAGTTATGTTCTTCGTCTGTTCTGTTCAAAAGTAGTCATGCTCTTCGTCTGTTCTGTTAAAAAGTAGTCATGCCCTTCGTGTATTCTGTTCAAAAGTAGTCATGCTCTTCGTCTGCTCTGTTGAACACAATTATGCTCTTCGCCAATTCTGTTCAAAAGTAGTCGTGCTCTTCTTTTTTTCTGTTCAAACGTCCTTCAGCTGCGGCCGTTCCCAGTCTCTTGTTTTGTTTTATAAGTTGACGAGTTGACTGGCTAAAGAGACCGGCGAAATCACGGGCGAATGAGGTGGTGCTGGAGAAGGTTGGGCCGGTGTTGAACACTGCTGACAAAGTCGTGGGCGGAATTTATGGGGCTTTTGAGATCTTCCTTGTGCCTTCGATTTTCACCGTGTTCGATTTCTCGCTCCACTCTCCGCTTCATTCCGCCTGTTTTCTTCTCTCGTTCAATCGCCTTTGCACTTCCTTTTTTTTTGGCGTTTTTTCTTTTTATTGGCGTGGCTCTACACATTTCCCACCACTCCTCTCTTTTGCCCTCCTTGGCTTTCCTTCCCTTTCTTCTCCTCTTCCTTCGCTTCAAGTCCCGGCGCGCCAAATGCACTTCCCCATATCGGGGCCGCAGCTTTTCGCACCCATTCTCTTGGGCCACAAACGTCCATAGTTACTTTTGATTCACTTCCATCTTTGCACAAGCTCCTGAAACCACCCCTTCTTTTTTTTTCTTTTGCCCGCCCAGCCAAGAGAAAGAATAAAAATGCCGTCCGAAAACCACCACCAAAAAAGCCCAGTCACCTTATCGCCCTCGGGAACAGCCAGCCCCCAGCTCAGCTCCAGCGCCAAAACTCCAACGGAACCACCTCCTTCCATGTCTCCACCCAGCAAGAGCCACAAGAAAAAAATCTTGACCGACAGATTACCACAGCTGCGTAATAGCACCAATAAAGTCGGTCTCGCCTCGCTCCCGTTGCAAAAAGAGGCCCTGTGTCACAAGAAAGGAGTGCAGTTCACCATGATTCTTGCCGGGTGCCGGGGAACAGGGAAAACCACATTCCTCAACACACTCGTCGGCGAAGATTTGGACGACGACCCTTCGACTTGCCAGCCCATGCAGGTCAGAAACAGAAAGTTTCATTTGCAAGAGGAGAAGTTGGATATGGATTTGACTGTGGTGGACATGCCTGATTTCGGTGTCAACATCGATAACCAGTACACTTGGCTTCCTCTTGTCAAATACATCGAGTATCATTACCGGCTGTATCTCATGCAAGAGGAGCAGCCTGTCCGGGGCCAAATCAAGGATAACCGTGTCCACGTTTGCGTGTATTTTATTTCGCCCACAAACACCGAATTGAGTTCTCTTGATATCGAGGCCATGCGTGAAATCTCCAGAAGAGTCAGTCTCGTGCCCGTCATTGCCCGCAGTGATACCTTGAACAAGGACGAGTTGTTGAACTTCAAGACCATCATCAACGAAACTCTCCAGGCCAATGACATCCAGGTTTGCAAGAACCTTGCAGATAACTACGTCATGGAAAAGATCAAGCTCCACTCCCCGTACGCCATCATTGGCCTGAACATGGTTTACAAAAACCCCGACGGCAGGTTAGTTCGTGCCAGAAAATACGGATGGGGTATGGTGGAAGTGGAAAACCCTGACCACTGTGACTTTGTCCACATTCGGGAGCTACTCATGTCGGAGCATTTGCTCGATTTGACTCTCGCCATGGAGACGCACTACACAAACTTCCGCCAAAAGTTTTTGAAGCAGCGTTTGAACAACACAAAGTCGGCTTTAAAGAATCCCGACGGACAGGTGCCCTCTGTCAACGGCGACGAGGACGGTTTGGCCTCTTATGTCATGTATAAGAAAACGCTAGGTCTCGATGACATGGTGTTACTTGAAAAGTACAGTGGAGAGGAGGAAAAGCTTCAGCAGGAGGCCCGGAGCCACCTCGACGAGATGATCCGCAAGCAAGAAGCAAAATTCCGTGAGCACAAGGCTGCCCTCTACACAAAGCAGAAAATCTATAACAACGATTTGGAAGAAAACTACCAGGTGGTCAAGCAGTTGGAGCTGAGCATTCTGAAAATGAGTCCAAACGACAAGGAGGTGTTGAAAGAGATAGCACAGAAGGCCGGTTTGGCCTTCGGCAAGCCTGCTGCCACCGGCAATTCCGAGGACAGCACTTTGGCTACGGGCTTCACTATCATGTTCTGAGCGGCGGCCAGTTTCGTGTGGCAGGGTATGGAACCTGACAAACTGCATTTTTGATGAGGCGCCGCCTACTCTGGTCTACTTATCTTTCATGCACAGCTAGGAATATTTAGTCGCTAACTACAATTGGCTCGTCAGTGGTGCTCGTGCCCTAAAGCTGTAGAAGTTCCCGCGCACCCGTACCTCCACGAAAAGAGTATAAAATTCCGAGGTTGATGAGACGAAATTTTCTTTCTGTCTACTCTACGTGATGGGCATTTAGCCGAAATCTGATAAGAAAAAAAGCCACGAGCGGCACAAAAACAAGGGGAAAGAAGTGGCAAACGGTATGTTTATTCTCTGGTTTCGGTCAACAGGATGAATCTTTTTTTATCTATAGTATGTTTTTTCTGGCATCTCTAATGTTAGGGCTTTTCAGCTCGATGAATACAACCCTTGACAATTATCTGATCCGACCGAAAATAATAACTTCTTGACAAAGGAATATATTCTAACCCACAGTGCGATTGATTTCGAATTCTTTCTTCATTTGCCTCCACACCCGGTAAGCAAGAACGGACCGTTCTGCCTGCCGTTCTCTCGCCTGTAGAACCACCTCTGTCCTCCTGTAGTCTGGCCTATCATACCATCACTGCTCCAAGTAGCAAATGCGGAGGATAGGCGGGACACATCGCCGAACGAAAGCGTCGGGGATGGCCTGAGGCACCGGTGAGGATCAGAAATTCCGGGAAATATGTCGGAGCGGTGAACGCGGAAGATGGCGATGTTAAGCGTAGGCAAGAAATCCTACCACTCTTCTTCCATCCCACCCGGCAATGGACGCCCTCTCCAGCCACGACAGCGACATCCCGGATGAGGTTTCCGATACACCGATGAGCGTTTTCAACAACGTGATAAGTCCTTCCAATCAACTGTTGGACTCCACGCCAACAGACCAGCCGCATACCCACCATACGCATGAGGCACATCCCCCAGTGAGCCGTCGCCGATGGGTGAACCTCATCCTCGACGATTCTGCTTTCACGCTAGGCTTGGGAAACATCCAGCGGTGGATCGACAAAGAGTACATGAAGACGCAACTTGATAAGGACGACCGTGTAGCGTTCAACATCTACTTGCCTCAGTTCACCTTGCAGCAGATGAGGCTACAGCGGTCCGGGGTCATCGTGGGCTCGCAGAAAGCACGCCAAGCGTTGAACTTCATCGATGTGATGTTTGAGAAGTTTGCCGATGCATCGGAAGAAGATGCGGTCCTCTTAAACATAATCTTGGAGGAGCCCTCCGACAGACTACCTCAGTGGAACAGCTGTTTAAGGCATCAACTCTACCAACCCCAGTGGCACGAGTTGCCGATGCACGGCAGAGAAACAACGTACAACGAGATCAACCATGTCGAGGACAAGCCGGCTGCGGCCATCGACCACATATCTGTTCCCCACCGTCTACGCGGCCTCATTAGGCTGTGTGTGTACTTGGTCCATGAAAACAATCCGTTGCGTCAAAAGTGGGGGGCTGACTGGAAGTTGGTTACCGAAGACAGCAGTGCCAAGCTCTGGGCACAAAGCTTCGCGTTGGCCGCTATCAATGTTTATGACGCTGAGCTTCTTCTCACGCGAGGCTTGGACTTTTGCAAAAGGCCTAATGGCTCAATGCACAATAGGGTTGATCTCGATAAGACTGATATTGTCGAACAGTCCGAGGAAGCTGCGGAGGTTGCTGAATTAAGGGCAAAACTAGGCGAAACTCGGGCAAATCGGAAAGAGGCCCTCATCAAACCAACATTGTTCCTGAACTCCGAGAGAAACGGACGTGGCACAAGGAGAAGAAATACAAAAAATTCTGCTTTAAAAGATTCGGACGGAGAAAAGAAGGATCTGTCAAAGAAACAGAAGGACGGGCCAAAAAAGCAGAAGGACGGGCCAAAGAAACAGAAGGACGGGCCACAGAAACACAAAAATGTTTCGATAAGGCAGCAAGATACACCAAAGGATAAAGACGAAATTCTGCCAAAAGACAACGCGAACGATGTCGTGAGCCAAAATTCCAAACCGGTGAATCCCGACGCCTCGAACCAATCCTCAGCAGACTCACAACCACGGTCAAAGCCAAAAAAGCGCAGGCCTAGACGGCCCGCCACAAAAAATGTGGGACCAGAGTAATGACAGCCTCTCAAATCTGTATTCACTCGATGTCATGCACGCTAAAGACATTTTTTGGCTTCAGCCCACGAAACCCTCACTGAGCACCACAGCCGCCTCCCAAGCTACATTCGAAGGGGCTACCGCTCAAACTCTCTACAATGGAATAAGATGCATCTGACACACTTTGTTCAGTCATGAAAAAGAGAGGAGTGTGTGTTCGTCGGACATGAACATTCATCTCAATCGTAAATATACCGCGCCATAAACGAAAATTACCAGTCTCGAGCAAGCCGCACACCCAATCGGCTGAACACGGCGCCAGAACTGCCATCGAGATCCTTCAAGCTTCGATTTGTAGCTCCACTCAACATGCCGCCAAACCAGGTTGGCCCGTTTTCTTCATCCGCACCTCCCGTGGAGTCCAAACTCCAGAGTCCACAGCCAGCAGTAAGGTGAACCCCAGACAGTGCGCGGAGCGCGTGCCGCACACGACCTCACACACCAAAAACTCGGAGCGTGCTCAACTCCAGTAGTATGTGGTGGAGTCTTTTAACATGAACAGACAACCGACCAAAGAGGACATTCGGCGAACGTTGCTGCGGATGCAGCAGCTCAAAAGCCAATACGGAGATGGTGTCACCAACGTCCCCGAATACAACCAGCTCACAAAGCTCTTTCAATATTTCCAACTGTTCATTCGCCAACAACAACAAATGCAAGCACTGGCCCCACAATCACAAATGGGACAGCTGGTACAAATGGCCCAACGACAGCAGCAACAGCAGCAGCAACAACAACAGCAACAACATCAACAACAACATCAACAACAACCACGGTCTTCCGTCCAGTTTCAGCAGGCCTCCAGCCAACACAGACCGCCCGCGGGCCCGGCGCCTAGAGGGCAGTATCTGCAACCCAACGCTGCTCATTTTCAGCAAATGCAGCAAAAACAGGCCAGCCCGGCCATGCAGCAGCGGATGCAGCCAAAACAGCCGTACATGCTGATGTCCAACAGTATGCCGAGTGGAAGTTACCCCGCGGGTGGCAGCGTCAACTCGCAAGTAATGGGGAACCCGTCCATCGGCACACCTCCGCTTGCAAACGGACCGGCTAATGCCCAGAAACCGCTTGGCCTGCCGCTGTCGTTTTCCGTGCACCAAAACCAGGACTTTTCCTCCACAGCGTCGCCTGCGGGCAACGCCGTTCCCCTCTCTGCACCTGCTGGCTCTCTACCGTTTGGCAGCGTCGAAAGTCCCATTTCGCCTCAGCAAATGCAGCTTCTCCGATCGCAGAGCCAGGCCACCAAGCTCTTGTTCAAAAATTCGAATAGCTTCCCTCCCATCCCACAAAACATCATTGAGTTTGCTACAAACGATACCTTAGCCTTCTCGCCGTCTAATCCCTCTCAGCAGAGCCGGACTCCGTCCGCGAACTTCAATGCCATGCGTTCCGCCGTTCCATCGGGCACCCCAGCACAGCCTCCCGTCTCTGCCATAGCGCAAACCCAATCGCCCCAAGTTCAGCAACAACACACGCCGTCCATGATGAATCGTCCGCATCCCGCCATGGAGCAGTATAATGCATCCGCAGAAGCATTGTCCAGAGACCAATCGGCCCTTCCAGATTGGCAAAATGTCAAGAGAGGTGCCCCCGGTAAGGTCTCCCAGTTCAAGTCGTCGTCTGCCACGCCGAAGTCGGTCCATGCTCCTGAACCTTATTATCCCCCACCTGTTGTGAGACCTGCTCAGGTCCCGGTTCCTTTTGAAGATCTAAAAGCAGATGAAAACTTAACCGACCAGATCATTCTTCCGGTCTCGGAGCCTCTTGCTCAGGTTGACGCTTACGTTCTTCCTAAAGTTTTCAAATCAGGAAAAAATGTCCAGATTCCGTTCTTATCCTTATATGGACCAACAAGCAAAATCCGCGTCCCTTCTATGAATCCGTATGGAATTGACCCTCAGCTTATTCTCAATACCAGGGAGTTCGAGATGGCTTTGAAAATGGAGGAAAGAGTCTCCCAATTGCAAAAACGGCTTGATTCTGCAACCGACGATGAAGAACGGTCGTTCTTGGTCAGCGAGTTGGAGCTGTTGAAGTTGTTGCCTCTACAAAAAGAATTAAGAGGCAGAGTTTTATCTTACATTTGGTTTAGCAGGTCTCTTTTGCCCAATTCACATCCCAATTTCTTAGCGAAGTTCCCCGAACTCTCGGTTGACAATGTTTTGTCCAGCGAGGACTTATACCGGGAGCAGCTCTACTCTCTCGTCCAAGCACGAAACAAAAAGATGCAAGAAATTGTTTCCAGTATACTCACGCATAATTCGAAAAAGAAGGAGAAGCTTTCTTCGAGACGTGAAAGGTTGGAGAGACTATCCATCAAAATCAACAGTTATCATACTCAAACGGCAAAGGAAGAGCAAAAGAAGGTCGAAAAGATGGCCAAACAACGTTTGCAAGCTTTGAAAATGAACGATGAAGAGGCCTACTTGAAGTTGCTTGACCACACGAAGGATACCAGAATCACACACTTGTTGAAACAAACAAATCAGTTTTTGGATACATTAGCTCAAGCGGTTCAAACACAGCAAAGAGAATCTGTCCGTGTATCTGGTTCGACTCAAACTGTGGAGGATGAGAATAATGAAGTCGCTGAGGGTGAGACACGAGAGAAAGTGGATTACTATCAGGTTGCTCATAGAATCAAGGAAGAAGTCACCAAACAACCAGAGATGCTTATTGGTGGTGTTTTGAAGGAGTACCAGCTCAAGGGTTTGCAGTGGATGGTGTCTTTATTCAACAATCACTTGAATGGTATCCTCGCTGACGAGATGGGATTGGGTAAGACTATCCAGACAATTTCTCTTCTCACGTACTTGGTCGAAATCAAAAAAGTTCCTGGACCATTTTTGGTCATTGTTCCCTTGTCAACTTTGACAAATTGGAACATTGAGTTTGAAAAGTGGGCACCGGGCTTAAAGAAGATCACCTTCAAGGGAACGCCTTCTCAAAGAAAAGTTATGCAATATGACATCAGACAAGGAAATTTTCAAGTTCTTTTGACCACTTTCGAATACATCATCAAGGACAAGGCACTTTTGTCGAAAGTCCAATGGGTGCATATGATCATCGATGAAGGACACAGAATGAAGAACGCCAATTCCAAATTGTCCGAGACTCTCACCAATTTCTATCACAGTGATTACAGATTGATTTTAACCGGTACACCTCTACAAAATAATCTTCCAGAATTGTGGGCCTTACTAAATTTTGTCTTACCAAAAATTTTCAACTCTGTGAAGTCCTTCGATGAATGGTTCAATACTCCATTTGCTAATACTGGTGGCCAGGATAAGATAGAATTGAGTGAAGAAGAAACTCTTTTGGTTATCAGGAGATTGCACAAGGTTTTGCGACCATTTTTGTTGCGGAGATTGAAGAAGGATGTCGAAAAGGATCTTCCAAGCAAGGTTGAGCGTGTCGTCAAGTGCAAAATGTCAGCATTACAATCCACCTTGTATAGGATGATGCTCAAGTACAATGCTTTGTTTGCCGGAGAGTCTAAGAATGGAAAGAAACCCTCCACCATCAAAAATGCCAACAACCAGTTGATGCAATTGAGAAAAATTTGCAATCACCCTTTTGTTTATGAGGAGGTTGAAAACTTGATCAATCCAACTTCTGAGACCAACGATTCAATTTGGAGAACTGCTGGAAAATTCGAGTTGTTGGACAGAATTTTGCCAAAATTCAAAGCAACGGGTCATAGAGTCTTGATTTTCTTTCAAATGACACAAATCATGGACATCATGGAGGACTTCTTGCGGTCTCGTGGCATGAAATATATGAGATTAGACGGAGGCACAAAATCCGATGACAGGACAACATTGTTGAAGTTATTTAATGCACCCAATTCAGAATACTTTTGCTTTCTCCTTTCCACAAGAGCAGGTGGATTGGGGTTGAATTTACAGTCTGCCGATACTGTGATCATTTTTGACTCCGATTGGAATCCTCATCAGGACTTGCAAGCTCAAGATAGAGCCCATAGAATCGGTCAGAAGAATGAGGTGAGAATCTTGAGACTCATCACCGAGGATTCTATCGAAGAAATGATTTTAGAAAGAGCCGTGGCTAAATTAGAGATCGATGGCAAGGTTATTCAAGCAGGAAAATTCGATAACAAATCCACTTCTGAGGAACAAGAGGCTCTATTGAGAGCCTTGTTAGATAAGGAAGAGGAGAGAAGGCAAAAGAGCAACGACGATGAACAGGATCTAGATGACGAAGAATTGAATCGAGTTATCGCAAGAAACAGCGATGAATTGGAGGTGTTTAAGAGATTAGATACCGAGAGAGTTCAAGAGTTGAAAGGGGAGTCGTACTCGACCCGTCTACTTGCTGAGAATGAACTTCCAGAATTCTACCAAAAAGACCCTCAAACAATTTACAAAACCGAGGAACAGCTAATGGAAGAGTATGGAAGAGGCACACGTGAACGGAAGACTGCAGTATACGATGATAATTTGACCGAGGAAGAATGGCTCAAACGAATCGAAGGCGTTGCCTCGGACGAAGAGGACGACCCTATTGCACGGAAAAAGGCACGTTCGAGAAAGTCTGAAGCAGTCAAAAGAGAGCGGATGGTGGGTGATGAAGATGAGAGCTCTGCTAAAAGGCCCAAATCAGTGACGCCTGTGACTAAGGGTCGTAAAACCAGAGCTGGGAGACCTAGAATGAAGTTTTCCTCCAACAGAAGCACACCTTCAACGGATATTCTCTCGCCCGAAGAAAGACAGCAATTGCAAGAACGAGTGGAGGCCATCAACATCGCTTTGACTGAGTATAAAGACGGCGACCGTACTCTTAGTGATCTCTTTATGGTCAAACCCTCCAAGAAGCTCTATCCTGACTATTATGTCCTAATCAAGCACCCTCTTGCTTTTGATGCCATCAAAAAGCGGATCAGCAACCGAACCTACACCCAAATCAAAGAGTTCTTGGAAGATCTCCATTTGATTTTCAGCAATGCAAGAACCTATAACGAGGAGGGGTCCATTGTCTACAGAGACGCTATTGTTTTGGAAAACTTGATGGTGGATAAGTACAAAGAGCTCTGCTCTGATCAACAGGACGAGTGGGAAAAGACGCTCGACTTTGCTGACTTCGATGAGATTCATCTGATCAATCCTGTGGGCAGTGGTGGCACTGCTGTGAAGAGAACAGTAGCGGAGCCTGCTATTGACGACGAGTCCAGCGGGGCGATTCAGACAGCGCTGCCGCATTTTTGAATCGCAAACTCCAATTAATAGACGTAAATAGAACAATTAGTCTATATGGCACTGTACCGGGGGAGTTCGTCGTCGATGTGAGAGTTGTTCACGCAATTGTTCAAGGCAGTATCTAGAGAAGCGACGAAGTCAAACATTCCACCGTCTTTGAATGAAATATCACCCTCAAACCACTCGCCCTTGGGAAACCCGTCACAAGAATTATCTTCGGGGCTGTAAAACATGAATTTCCAATAATTAGGCCCGAACCACGGCGACTTGATGGCGTGTGAGAACTGCGCCTCTTGCGCTAGGCGAAAGTCGAAATGGAACGAGTCCATATCTCCTTTATTTTGCGTCACGTAGATCAATCTTTGGTTGGTCACGTATACCAAGCCTGCCTCCGCTGTGATTTTGACTTTCACTTGGGCGGCTGCCGATTTCAGATAAACCTGTAGGGTTTGTCTGGGTGTGGTTGACTTGTACTGGATAATTTCGCCCGGGTTGGCAAGGAAGGACGGGTTCCCCGATGGACCATTGAGAGTGAGCCTGTTGACCGACATGTGGACTGGCGGATGTATAATCAATAAATGGGTGTGAGCTCGAAAGGCGCAGGAGAAATTTGGGGCAGAATGATGATTCCGATTTTGTTATCGCACCGGCTTATCGATGGTGAAGGTGCTGAAATTCATTTTTTGGATCCACGAGGCAGCGAAGCTATGAAGCGTGCCCCCATTGTACAATTGTGATGATTGTGAATCTTTCCCTTGCGCCTGTCGTCATAATCTTTTTTTTTTTCTCTTCATATATAATTTAATGTTGCCCACCACAGCAGAACACTCGCACATTTCCACGCTGGAGGTGGCTTTTGTTCGGAGAGGCCAGGTCCCCACAAAAAATACAAACCGTCAATGGCGGCAAACAAAATTAGCTTCGAAAAAGAAACGAGCCCATTTCGGCGATCGAGAAATGCAAAGATCAAAATTAAAAAAAAGAGAAAAAGAAAAAAGCAGATCATGGATTTGGCGGACGCCAGCCGCTCGCTCGACCCTGCCATAAACTAGATGCGCGGCCGGCCATCGGCTCATCTAACCACACCCGATGAGCCTCCGATCGGTCAACCCGGCTCTACTAGGCCACTTTAAAAGCCTAAAAAGAACCGGACTACAAAACAGCATCAAATGTATCAACGACTTTGAAGTCTGCCAAAACGTCCTCGACCACGTCCAGCTCAAAAAGATGTACCCACAGTCAGAGGGCCGTTTGGACATTGTGGATGTTTTCACGGGCAATGGCATTCTTTCCACGATGATCAACTACGAGCTCAAGCCAAGAAACCACATTGTGATCGACAACTCAAGAGAGCACAAGGCGTGGAAGAGTCGCATCGATTTTTTGGAGGCCAACACGGGAAACAAAGAGAACTTCCGCCTTTTCAACTTAGACGGTTACTCGTGGGACACGTACGAGAAAATCATCAAGAAAGAGAAGGCAATTTCGCCTAGAGTCATACCTCGTGACCGCGTCCATGATGAGCTCTTGATTGTGGGCAACCTCACAGGTGCTAAAACTGGAGAGAGTCTATTTGCCCAGTGGCTTCAATGTGGGGCATACCAGAACTGGCTCCAAAGGTACGGGCGAGTTCGGATGTTGCTCCAGGCCACAGAAAAGACCACCGCCAAGTTTTTGGCCGGCCCGCACTTTGTCAGGCGAAACCGCTCTGCCATGAAGAGAGAGTTCTTCTCCGATTCGAAGTTGCTTGCCATCACCGCAGAGCACCCGGAAAATTCAAGCGTGGATGGAAACCTCTACGACCCCAATGTCTTGATGCGTGACCAGCCGTTAGTACTTCCATTCGAGTCCATCACGTCCACCACTGGCGACTACTCAATAGTGGAGCTTGTGCCGAAACCGGACATACCGGGAATCGATGCAAACACCATCGATCACCTTACACAAGCTATCATGTATCGAACGTCATCTTCTGTCAAAGACGCATTGAGAAACTTGTCTCCAGGTGCTTTGGAAGACCTAGGCCCTAAACTACCCGAACACATTCTTGAGAAAACCGCCAAGGCTCTCCAAAGCGATGACCTCAGGTGTCTTCATGACGTCTACATGAGTTGGGCGTTCAAACCCTCCTACGAGGAGACTCTTGCTTTCTTCGCGGATGACACGAGAAACTTCTAATTTTCATTTGTACATAGTCAATACGCTGAGATGCCCTTATGTTCGTTTTAAACATCACTTCTCACCAGGGAGCTCTGGAATATTGGCAAACAACTCTGTAAGCTTCCCGCTGTCGAAAACGTGCTCGGCAGGTGGCCCAAAATAGCCGGCGTTTGGCAAAATTTGAAGCAATGAGTACAACGTGTTTCCCACAAAACCATGGCTTTGCTGTGTGGCCAGCTTGGGCTTTTTCGGTATGGAATTGGCGCCACCTCCAGCTGTAGAGTTGTTTGCACTGGAATCAGTAGACTCTGGTGTGTAGTTGTCGTCTGTTTTTCTTCTCCTCTTGCGGCTTTCATCCTCCTCAGCTACACTTTCCTCGACAAGTGCAAACTTATCACCTAGATCGTATCTTGCGATTGCATCGAACTTTTTGACTTTGTACCTGTCCGCAAAAAGCGCAAGGTCATCATCTTCAGGGAAATATTGCTGGTAACGCTTTTGCAAGGATAAGACAATATTTATGTCAAGATACCGCGAAGCAAAACCGATGTATCTTTTGATCATCTTTCTCATGTAAAATTCATTATTCTTCAAGTTTTGAAGCCTTTGACGCTGGTCCAAGATGTTGATGGTGGCTACTTGTAGAGCCTCCTTATCATTTGTGATTTCCTTCAACAAATTGGTAACTGCAACCTCGAAAAACACCTTCAAGGTTTCGATGGAGTTTGTGAGAATCAAATACTCCAAGTACTCATATAAGAAACCTCCCTCTTTGCCAAAAATTTTTGTTGCAAGATCGAAGATCTTGTCGGCAGTTTTCTTGTTGTCCGAGTAAAACTCAATCAATGCGTTTTCAACATAAAGTTCATAGCCCATCTGCTTGAAGTTTTTACGTTGCTTGAACACCGACCGAACCTCCTTGATGCCTTGTGACCTCTTGCTCAAGCCCATTAATTTAATATAAACTAGAGTTACTGCTTGACTCAATTCATTTGAACTATCCTCCAATTTGAGGATTTTGAGCGCGTCGGCCTCGTTATACTGGAAGACAGTGGGTGTTGAATCTTCTTCATCATCGCTTCCATTTTCATCTTTCATTTGGACGTCTTCTTTTTTGGATTCTTTTTTCGATTTGGTAACTTTCGACGCATTCTTTATTGCATCAATTTCTTCCTGAACCTCGGCGTGCTTCTCAGATAAATGCTTGATTAGGTTGTTGTAGACTTCTTGTCCTTTGGAAAAAGAGTTTTCTGTCTCATACAACTCTGCGAGCTGAAATGAGATCAAAAAACTTTCTGGGTTCAACATGGCGCCCGTGCTTAGTAGGTCAATGCAAGCTGAACGCTTTGCATCTTCGTTGTCCTCCAACAAATAGTGGCAATAACGGTACCACAATTCAGGTACAAATGGAAGTATAGATGTGGCTCGTTTGAAGACATACTCAATTCTGTGCTGTATGTCGTAGTTGCTTAACTTAAGATTATTTTTCTTCTCTAACTCAATCCATTGGAACCACAATGATACCTGGTCACTTAAGCTGTTGGTTGTGTCGCTGGCAGGCGATAGCGGGATAAGTTTTCTCTTCAAAGAGTTTTTCGTGATGTTGTGCCATTCAGTGTTCCAAGACCTAGCCTCCATATACGGCGTGGAAAGGTCTGCAATGAATTTACTAGCACTATTGGGAGTCGAAACCTCGTTTTCCCACTTGGTGTAGTCAGCCCATAAAGACTCAATTTTTGCAGTGGGAATCACAAGGCATCGTTTATATAATTTTCTGATCAAGTCTGTTTTTTGCTGCTGCTCCCAAGATGTACCCGGAGTCCACGTCTTAAAGAATTCTAAATAGTCCTTCCATAAATCGTAGCTATCTATGTCGAAACCAACCTTGTTAACAGCAAAGTCGAATGCCTGAACGACTGTGCTTCTTGCCTTTTCACCGCCGGTGATCACGTCGTTGACTCGACGAACGTACAGCACGTACGTGCGGCAGATGTCGACCTCGGTTGTTTGTGGAAGACACTGGGCGAAGATTTTCTCCACTCGTGAGAAGTCTCCGCGGTTGAGCTCAAAGTTGATATAGTTTGCCCATTGCTTTGCCTGGAGAGGTTAGTACTTGATTTTCACCGCCATCAAGAGGTTATCGAGATACATACATCGAACTTGAAAATGGAAAAGTATTTGTCGAAAGTGGCTCGGACCTTCTCCTCCTTGTCTTTGATGATGACTTGATCTATCAACTTCTGCCACTGAGCGTAGTCCAACGGGTTTGACTCGAGATCTTCTTCGAGCTGGCCGATGACGTCCAACGACAACCGGACTTTCTTATCCTGCACCACCATTGGTCACTTGCTTTTGTGTGGATGCGCGGTGAGTAAATATGAGATAGATCGAGCCGTTTGGAGCGACGGGAGCGAAGGATATTGTGGCCGATATGGGGTAGCGGGTCAAGCGAGATGTGTTGAGATTTGGTAGTGTGAGGCTAAATAATGGTTTTATTTCAAATTGATCTAATGGTGAATAAAACATTTTTTTTTTATTTTTTTTTTCTTAATTTTTTAAGTTTAATAAACT
>JAKUBD010000071.1:0-25172 GCA_030563125.1 Metschnikowia laotica
ACGACGCTCTTCCGATCTTCAGGGAAACGGAAGAAGACGTGTTCAATTCTTGAAATCAGCCTCGGTTATGCTAGACTTGTTGCACATTTGGCGGAAAATACTGTTTTTCAGCTTGAACAAATTGTATGGGGTATCAAACTCGCGAATCTCACCCTTATCCATGACGATGATTCTGTCGTAATTGACTATAGTTTTCAATCTGTGCGCAATACACAAGATGGTACGATCAGAGAATTCACGAACAATTGTTTCTTGGATTTTGTCGTCGGTCTCGTAATCAACTGAGGACGTGGCTTCGTCCAAAATCAAGATCTTCGAGTCTCTTACCATGGCTCTTGCGAACGAAAGGAGTTGCCTCTCTCCCAACGAAAAATTAGAACCGTCATTGTCAACATCTCTGTCCAAGTGGAATTTGAAAAGGTTAAGACTCAGGGCTGTTTGGGCCTGGACAGACGCGAGCTTGGATCTTTCGAGTAAGCCTGATCTGCACAATGCTTCCCACAAATCTTGCTCGCTGCTCATGCCAAATGGATCCAAATTCGAGCGGATCGTACCTTGAAAAAGCACAGGATCTTGAGGGATGATGGAAAGTTTCGAGCGCAAACTGCGAAGTCCAATCTTCGAAATATCCACTCCATCAATTTCAATCTTTCCGCGGGACAACTCTGAGAGACGGAATAAGGAAACCATGATGGACGACTTTCCTGCTCCTGTACGGCCACAGACGCCAATTTTTTCACCAGGCGCAATGTCTGCGTTCAAGTTCTTCAAAACCAAAGGCAACTCTGGTCTATAGGACAAAGATGCATTTTCGAAGCGAATGGAACCTTGCTCGGGCCATGATTCCTTTGGCTGGGTTTCGGAAATGATCATCGGTGCTTCTTTCGGTAAGTCGAATGCATACTCGCAGAGCCTTTCGACAGAATTCATCTCGTTCTCCACTTGGGTGTACATTCTGACCAACATGGACAATTGACCTGCAATTTGCAACACATAAGACAACAACAAACCGACAGATGAAGCACTGATACTGAAAACACGGAAGACACAAAGCAAAGAAATCAAGAGCGCGAGCGCTGTGGCGACAAAATCCAAATGAATAGCCAACCACCGTTGATTTGAAATGGAGAAGTAATAAGATTCATTGGTGCTGTCAAGAAAATCTGTGTTCTTTTTGAGGAACATTTCATCCTTGCTGTAAGCTTTAATAGTATCCATACCGTTCAAGGTTTCACTGAAATTATTGTAAACCAAGGATCTTTGGGTAGCTTCCAAACGTTTGATTTCTCTTGCCGATCCTTGATAGAAACTCGAAATGGCAATGAAGATGAGAGCCAAAAATGGGACAGCGATGGCAAAATATGGAAGATAAATGATACACAATACCAAGACACCCACAATACTGGATGCAAAGTAGATAAGCATTCGTATTTGATTTCCGATTTCATTGTCCAAAGTATCGGTATCTTTTGTAAATCTGTTGATAATTCTTCCCATTGGCGTAACGTCCATGTAAGCCATAGGTACCTTCAAAACTTCTTTCACGGCTTTGATATTCAACACCGTGGCCGCTGTGTTAGTCATGTAATTTACAAGAATAAATTCAGCACACAAGAAAACAAACGAAAGAATGGTGAACATGACGTAAAGTCCGATGTAAAAGGAGGAAGATCTTCCTTCGAACTTCTGTTCAGTCCAGAAAGATAACCAAGTGTTGGAAAACAATTGGCAGAAAACGGCAAAAGAAGTCAAGATAATAATCAAAGGGACACTGGAGAAATGCTTAAAAACGCCGGAACCATATTTAATGTAATTGATGTAAACCCTCATGTCAATCTGATTCTCGGCTCGAGCTTCTTCGCTTATTAAACGACCGTCCTTTTCGTTGTTTGCACTGTAGTCATAATGTTCGGCTTCCTCGTCATTCATGGTGCTGATTTTGGTGAGTTGTCTGGCAATATTCTCTCTCTCTTGTTCTTCAACATTATCTGGAGATTCTCTCTCATCGAGATTCTCATCATCATCATTATTTGTTTCGTCTTTTTTGAAGGACATCAAATCACGGAAAGCCGGAACGTTGGCCTCAAGCTCATTGTATGTTCCACAAGTGATTTTTCCATCACCGTTCAAGAATATGATCCTATCGACGGATCCAATCAACGACAACTGATGTGTTGCCAAAACACGTGTCTTCTTCTGAAGCATTCCAGTGAGACAAGATTCCATGATATGCTTTCCGACTCTGGCATCAACTGCACTCAACACATCATCCAAAAGAATAATGTCTTTATCAGCGTAGACAGCCCTAGCAAGGTTGATACGAGCTTTTTGGCCACCAGATAATGTGATGCCTCTCTCGCCAATTTCGGTTTGATCGCCAGCAGGCAACAACTCTAAGTCGCTTTCCAAAGAACAAGCATAAACCACATTCTCGTATCTTTCTTTGTCGAAAGATGATCCGAAAATGATATTGTCCCGAACGGTGGCGTTTTGCACCCAAGGGGTACCACAAAGCAAGAGAGAGCCATTCACGCCCATGTCACCACTGGAGCGGTTCATGAAACCAGCAAAGGCATTCAATAAAGAAGACTTACCTGAGCCAATGACACCGGTGATTGCGATGAATTCGCCTTGTTTGATATCGATATTAATGTCTTTCAAGCCGTCGAAAATGGTGGCTTTAATTTCGGAGGCGGAAGTTACCGTTGAGGTTAAGGTATCAGCTGGATCGGCCTTTTCATTCTCCTCGGGAAGATCTTTGTCTTCAATAGTCAGACTCTCGGAGCTTTTGTTGTCAAAGGATGCCCATTCGAAGTTACCGTCGCGGACCGTGATGGCCAAATTATTCGCATCCATTTCTTTTTGAAGCTCAGGAGAGGGATGGATTGCGTTTTCAGAAGGATCAGCTTCCTCCGAGTCCAAAAACTCCGAGATTCTCACTAAGCCCACGACCGCATCAGACGCAGTGGTCGTCGCCAAAGGAAGCATGAAAATCACCATCATTAACGCGTTGAACAAGGAGACGGACGAGAAAATACTTGCAGGGTTTTGACGGTTACTGGAAATGCCGTACAAAACTAAAAAGGAGGCCATGGAGGCAAACAGGGTCAAGCACATGGAGACGGAAACAATCATGTTTCTAAACACCTGCATTTTGTAGATGATGCCCATTTCCTTTTGTCTGTTGTCAGAGATTCTTTCATAGTAGGGATCCTCCCAAGAGAAAAACTTGATCATCTTCAAGTTGGAGAGCACCTCTTTGACATATTTGACTCTGTTGTCGGTGAACATAGTTGCCGACTTCCTAAACTCGAAAAGCTTTTTGACAAGCAGGGTCATAAGGACGAGGAACAACAAGATGATACCAATACCGACCAAGGCAGAAACGCCGATATTCCAAATCAAAATACCGATGGAAATGGCAACAGGAACTGGGAACGCGATGAGGAAAGGCTGGAAGCCCAACGCAAAGTCCACACGTGCCACGTCGGTACTCATCATGGAGGTGATCTGAGAGGCAGGGAAGCGGGATTTGGATTTATCACTCAAATGAAAGGACTTCTCCAAGAGAGCTTTGGTGAGCACAGCTTTCGCCTGGGCACCTGTGATCATGGAGTTGTTGAAGGCGTGGTTCATAAGAACACCATTGACAAGCACCAAAATGGCGCAGCCGAATGCATAGCCGATACCGGTTCCAACTCGATCTTCCAAGCCCAACGCACGCATTTCCACAAAAGAAATCAACTTCTTACTGAGCAATGGGGTGACGGCACTGCTGCTGAGGGCCAAGATCAAGCAGAAGCAAGCCAACAGATATTGGAAGGCAAAGGTATAGAGAAGAGCCTTCACCAACACTGATTTGGAAGGAACAAAGTCGGCCAAGTCGTCCTCGTAAGACACGGACGACGCGGTGGCGGACTCGCCTCTGGCCTTGATTTTTTTTGCCACATGTTTACTCTTGGAGGCCGCCAAGACCAGGTTCCAGTGGCGGTAAAAGTTGTCGGTCATGGCGTCGGCTTTGATTCCATCGTGAAGCACAAACATATCATTTGGCGTCAATGTTCGCTTGTAGCCGACTTTCATGACTGGATGAAGCCACCAGAAGAAAAGGTACGAGAAGATGTTGGGTCGCTTCGGATATAGAAGCCGCTCATGGGGCTCGGGCACGGGAGGCACCTTTTTGCTTAGAAACGGAGTCAAAAGCCGCCGTTGGAGTTTCATATCCGTCATGGTGGAGGCGAATTTATGGGGATGTGGAAGCAGATGGCGTATATATGTAGATAACTATGCGATGTAATATTCCGGCCGCACTTTGAGGCCTTGGCCCAATTAGGAAAACCTCCGCATCAGCGCCGTAAGATGGAGCGGACTTGATTTTGTTCCGCGAATGAGATTGGCACCGAGGGCGGTGGCGAATGCACCAGGAGGGTAAGATAAGGGGAGGCTGCGTGGGTGGAGTGGCTGCATTACCTGAAACCTCTTTGGAACTAGTTTGGAACAAGCCTGCCACACGTCTGATGCCGCTGTCGCTGTTCAAGGTGCAATGTCGTCCTGCTCGCCGGGGCGAAGCATCGCTCCGCCGATACCCTGCCATGCGCGCTGCAGCTCTTATGCCGTGATACAATACAAGCATCGCAATGCAATGGCGGAATCGTGCCATACATGAAACCGTTTTGAAGCATTTCACCCACGCTGCCTGAAACATGCCTGAAACCACAGAAAAAAAAAAAAAAATAAAATATAAATTAAAGTAAAGAGAAACGGTATAGGCTTAGTAATACATTGGTTTCCATTTGTTGCTTATTCATCAGGTCGAACGCGGAGTAATAATAACATGTGATGCAAGTGCCATGATACGAGCTGCGTCAAGCCGCACGTCACGATGTTGAACCGTATGCGATATCTGCGAGCCACAAAAGCCGTTGGTGGGAGCAGGGCGTGCATCGAAGAGTCGGCAACCAGCTGGTGAACGGACGCGGGCCGGCAAATTGCAGTGCACAGGCGGGCTATTTGCTGGAGGCCGGTGTACTGGTGTAGTCTCAGCGCTTAGCTCGTGGTGCAGGCGTTGCGCGACCCCACACTCCGCCCCGGGTAAACGCATTTCCACCGTCGCGGTATATCTTTACTGACTTGAACGAATGCCTCTGTTCGCTAAATATCAATCATGCCTGGCATCCTTCGCAAATCTGCGCAAGACATCGTGGTGATAGCCGCCCAAAGAACCCCGGTGACGAAGGCCATCAAGGGAGGGCTTTCCCAGCTCTACCCAGAGGAGCTTCTTCAACAGGTGATTCGGGGCACACTTGAAAAATCCAAGTTCGACAAGAACTTGGTCGATGACGTGACTGTGGGAACGGTTCTTCAGGCGCTCGGAGGTCAGAAGGCATCTGCTCTTGCGGTGAAATCATTGGACTTCCCAATCAAAACGACAGTCAACACAGTCAACAGACAATGTGCGTCTTCGGCCCAGGCCATCACATACGCCGCAGGAACCTTGTTGAGTGGTGAAAACCGCTTTGCCATTGCCGCCGGAGTCGAATCCATGACACATGACTATTTCGCCACCAGGGGTATTCCTGCTAGAATCCACGCACCTTTGAAAGAAGCAGCCAGTGCAGAGGCCCAGGCGGTTCTCATGCCCATGGGTATCACGAGTGAAAACGTCGCCAAGAAGTACGGTGTTTCACGTGAAGACCAAGACCATTTTGCCGTCGCATCCCACAAGAAAGCCGCTGCCGCCACGGAGTCGGGCCACTTCCAGAAGGAAATTGTGCCTGTTGTCGCTAGAGCCGTGGCAGAAAACGAGCCAGCAAGGGAAGTCGTCATCACCAAGGACGACGGTGTGCGTGGCTCTTCCACATACGAGAAGTTGTCGACCTTGAAGCCTGTTTTCAGCGAAGACGGAGCCACAACCGCAGGAAACTCGTCTCAAATTTCGGACGGAGCTTCCTGTGTTATTCTCACCACCAGAGAGCAGGCAGAGGCCCACGGCTACAAGCCCATCGCCCGTTTCATCGGCTCATCTGTCGCCGGTGTGCCCTCGGCATATATGGGCATTGGACCAGCCTATGCCGTTCCACAACTCTTGGAGCGTTTTGGTCTTGACAAGAAAGATGTCGACATTTTCGAGATGAACGAGGCTTTCGCTTCCCAATCATTGCACTGTATCCGCGAGGTGGGAATCGATATGGACAAGGTTAACCCACATGGTGGAGCCATTGCCTTGGGCCACCCTCTTGGAGCCACAGGTGCCAGAGTCACTGCCACTTTGTTGAACGGATTGCAAGCGCAAGGGAAGGAGATTGGTGTGGTGTCCATGTGCACTTCAACAGGACAAGGATACGCCGGTCTTTTTGTCAACGAGGCATAAACATATTCCTGAGGCAAATGCAAAAAAAAAAAAAAGAAGAAAAACAAAACAAAACAAAAGTAAGCAGGACAACGTGGTTTGCTGCATCTTTTCATAAAACGTCATTAATGTTCAGCAGAAAGGAGAAGACTTCGTAGATCAGCGAGCGGGCCCCGTCAGTGTATCTCCACGGCGCTAAATGAAGAGAGTCAACCAGCAGAAAAGCCGAGAAACGCTCAATCGGGATAGCCTCTAAAAACTTCTTCGGTAGCCTTTGAAGAGCATTTTTTAGATCCACGCAAAACCTAGCATTTGTGTCTTTTTTAGCGAGCAGCCTCTATTTCTTGCACGCTGTTATCAAACCCGTCAAGAACAAGGAACAGAGAACAGGAATGGTGAAATTGTCATCAATTCCTGCCACATCCAACGCCTCGGCCTCGGCAACAATAAGCCCCGTCAACGGAGCCAAGAAATGAAGGTTCAAGCGACTAGAACTGGGCGTCCACAACAAGTCATTGGCCAGATTCACATTGGGAAAGCTGGGAATAAGATAACCGTAGAATAAATAGCACAGAAACAAGCCGGTGAAAAAGCTACCCAAGTACCCAGCCAAGGACTTGTCACGCGCAACTTTCGGCGTGTATTTGCCAAGTGCTCTTCCCACAGTGGATGCGGCTGTGTCGCCCCAGCTTAAAAGGACAAGACTGAGAACAATCACGTCTGTGGATGCGAAAACCATGATCAACAGTAAACCGCCAAGAAAAAACGTGATGCCGTTCCAGGAATGCTGTTCGTGTTCTCTCATAAACGGGCGAACATAGGGTAAAATCGCCTCGTTGAACCGAGGGTAATTCAAGCGTATGATGTCATTGAGAAGCACTATTGCAAATAGTGACCACATCACACGAGAGACGTCGGACAAGTTGAAGTCAGCGCAATAAAGATAAAGAGCAATGAACCCGTGGATCAGGTGGAATAGCTTGCGTGGCACCTCATATCTTTTCCAGATGCGTTGAAACAGCGAGGCCGCCGCGTCGAGATTCCTGGCCAACTGCTCGGGCTGGACTTTAAGGTTGTTTTGGGAATGTTTCAGCTTCATTACAGATCTTCTGTTCAGGTCTTTGGACGATGTGGTGTCGCTCAAAGTGTGGATCGAGGAAGTGCCATTCTTGAGTGTCTGACTGCCCGTGGCCAGCGGGGGAGGCAGTGAGACGACACCGTTGAGGGGCGTTTGAGCAGCCGGCTGTTTCCTTTCTCTAGCAGCCGTTTCATGTTGCAACGCACTATGCGCAAGAGATTTTGCAGAAGCCGACATGGATCGGGAAATTGACATAGGCTCTGGCGAGAAGATGGATGCGAGGTGGAGATAGCGCGTTCACGTGAGGACGACGGGCAGCGTGGGAGAGTGAGTGTGGGAGGTGGGGAAGTGTGCACGTGATCGCGTCGGTGGGAGAAGAGAAGGAGTGCCGATCTGGGGCTCAGCGTTTTGACGGGTTTCAGATTGGATCTTTAGGCGTGTTTTCTGAGACATTAAAGATGTTTCAGATGCGTCTCAAGGACATTTCTCCTGCCTTTGCAGCGCGTTTCAGGTTTGTCACGTCCACGTTTCGATAACACGGCTGCGCGGAGGCCGGCGCGGCATCCGAGGAACCTCTCGCCGCAGCTGTAGCCTCGCGCCGCAGATTGCAAACAGACTTTTGCACCCACAGCTGGCCAGCGGTCAACACGAAATCCAAGAAAAAAAAAAACATTTGTTGCTTTTTGCAAAGCAAACCAAAGAAAGGATCCGTCAACAAATCCCAACGCCAACACCATTGGCCAGTCCACGTGACGTGACCGCATCCAGACCCCGTGATGAGGCTTTCGAGCTTCCTCTGTTGTCTTCACATTGTAGTGGCACAAACAGTAGAATCCACCCAAG
This sequence comes from Metschnikowia laotica, assembly GCA_030563125.1. Classification (NCBI taxonomy): domain Eukaryota; kingdom Fungi; phylum Ascomycota; class Pichiomycetes; order Serinales; family Metschnikowiaceae; genus Metschnikowia; species Metschnikowia laotica. The sequence goes on from JAKUBD010000071.1 coordinate 8,271, forward strand.
CCATACAGCAGCTACAAGATCACATAGAAACCTTAAAGAATGTTTGGCGGGGCCGCCATGTTCAAAATGCAACCTTGAAGGCCCTGCTACCTAAGAAGTACACTTTGTCGGCGCCAACGAGCCGAATTGGACAAGTACAGCCCGACGTGGATTTGAACCAAGGCCACCTGGCTGAAAAACCGGCCACCTTTCACGCAGCAAGCATTCCGGGGGACATTTCCGAGCCAAGGGTATCTGGAACAGCGGCACTGCCCGCAATTGTCATTCATCCACCTGGCTTTCATGGAGTTGATAATTCCCCCGAGAAAAGCGAGGACAAAAACGAAAAATCCAAAGAGCTTAACGTGACTACGGAAAGTGGCAAACCCCACGAGCCCGAGGGTGCTATGGCAAAGAGCGACTCACAGCCAGCAGCATCTGAGACTGTCAACACAGAAGACCTCGACACAAAAAGTTCAAGTGGCGATTACGGCGAGAAAACCACTCTTGACACTCCGGCAAATGCCCACCAAGACAATTCCAAAGCCGACGATGAAGCTGAGGGGCGCAAGTTAGAGCCGGAATCAGAAGATGAACGGCCAACGTTTCTATCTGAAACAAACAATTCTTCCAGTGCCGAAACAGTCAATGCTCCATTGAAAGAACCAGAATCGAGCGCCAGCGACCTTCGAAAAATATCCGCAAAACTCAAAGCGCTTCTTGGCCGTCCCTCAGGAACAAAATACGAGCTTTCCGAATCTGGAACAGAAACAATAAGTGATGTGATAATGCCTGTTTCGAGCGAATTCGAAACATCGCGAGAGGTGACCAAAACCACATCAGCAAAGAGTGCAGAGCCAACGAACAGTGGAATGGATCTCGTTACTTCACATGGATCTAGCACATTAACATACGAGGCAGAAGAAACAGCGAAGAACAATGTCGAAGAGCTACTACCAAATGAGCCCGGCACATCGACAGAATCGTCCTCGGCAGAAACTGGATCAGTACTGGAGCAAGACGAGACGGCCAACTCTAACGCGCCGGAGCCCATTCCGCCGTTGTCCGACGCCAAAAGCGCCAATAGGCCGGAATTGGCTCCTTCAGAAACAACTAGCGACAACAAGAGGCCAAGTAACATGAAAAACGTGCTTGACATGAAAGAAATGATCCATAAGACAACAAAATCGATTGCAAAGGCGCCTCGACTCTATGTGGATCCAGAGAAAAGCCTCGATTTGCACGAAACCCAACCCGAAGAAAACAGCACATCTGATAGTCGACAGAAGAGCGATCCATTGGGTATCCCGTACGAATTTGGGCGGGGAGGTAGCCGACCAAACAAACTAACAGAACCGCTGAGTCCCGCTGAGTCTTTCTCCTCATCCAAACCGCCGCTACATCCGTTAGACAGGCAACCTGGTGAAGAATTGGTGGAGTATTTTCATCGTATATACCCGGATATTCAACAGATGCTCGAAAGAGATACAGAAGCAGAGGAGGATGACGAGAGCCAGCAAGCAGAAGAAGAACGCCTCTTTCGTCAAGACGCGGCAGAGACAGACGAACCCAGCCGCATTTCGGAACCGAACGAGCGGGAGCACCGCAAAAAGAGCAAGAATCCAAAGGGATCAAAGCACACAAACACGGAGCGGCCACATGGTCACCGGGGCTCCCTCAAACAGAAGTTGAGGAAAACGTATCATGATTTAAAGCACGACAACGGGCTCCTTAGCCGGTTTGGCAAAACAATGACAAGTGTTTCTGCCGTGCAAACGGAAGTGCACCCGTCGATGGCGGCGGTGGTGATGCTTGCGTTGTTCCTTGTGCTTTGTTAAAGCGGATTCTCTCTCTGACGTGTATGGCCTTCTTTAACCCAACTGGGCCACTATTTTGCGGGCAATTTCATGGTAAGGCGCTGCAAGCGACAGCAGAGGATCCTCGGCGACCACGACGGGCTTACCGGCATCTGACAGGGTGCAAATTTGCTCGCTGAGGGGAATAGAGCCCAAGACCGCCAAACCACGAGCCTCGGCCTCCCGGCGGGCACCATCCAGGCCAAAGACATGACTGGGCTTCGAACAATGCGGACACACAAAGTGGCTCATGTTCTGGACGATTCCAAGAAGAGGCACACGCATTTTTTCAAACATGGCAATTCCCTTGACGGCATCAATCAAGGCGATATCCTGGGGCGTGGAAACCACAACGGCACCATCGACTTTGAGCTGCTGGCCGATGGAAAGTTGAGTGTCACCGGTGCCGGGCGGCATATCGATCACGAGGTAGTCGAGATGAGGCCAGGCGACTTCGAAGAGAAGCTGTTGAAGCGCCTTCATCACCATGAGCCCACGCCACACGACAGGGTTTTCTGGAGGGACAAGAAAGCCCATGGACATTGAAGGCAAGCCGTAGTTGGCCAAGGGGATCAAGGCACCAGAGTCGGAGAGCCGCGGCTCGCCGCTGAGATGAAGAAGCTTGGGAATAGACGGGCCGAAGAGATCGGCATCGAGAATTCCCACCGAGCGGCCGGACTTTTGGAGCGCAAGCGCCACATTGACGGAAACTGTGGACTTGCCAACGCCGCCTTTTCCGGACGACACGAGCACGATACGGTCGACATTGGGGATGGATCTCCGGACGGGAAGCCCGCGGGCGGCAGCGGAAGTTGTAGAGTTGGAAAATTTCGGGAGTCCGAGGGGATTTTCGTGCTGGCGGCTGGACACGGCAGCGAGGTGTCTCACGCAATTGTATGTGGCGGCTAAGGGAGCGGCGGCTCGTGGGCGAATTCGGGTGCTGGCCAAAAACATGGTGGTTGGAGCTTCTCCATGTTTCGCCATGTCTCGGCATGTCTCACCATCGTTTCGCACGGTTTCCTGCGCGTCTCTCCGCACTCCATCGCATCTCATCTGCATCTCACCGCGCCTTGATTCGTCTCAGTTTCCGCCCGTTTCATCTCTCCTTGCCCGTTTCGTCTCAGCCTTCCTTCCCCCATTTCTCTCATGCAACTACCCACCATTTTTGCCCTTTCCACGCGGCCCGGCCGCGCCGCCATCGGAGTGATCCGGATCTCCGGCCCTCACGCAGATCAAGTTTACCGATCTCTCACGCGAGCAAAGCAACCACCTGTGCCCCGCAGAGCTGCCTTGCGTCCACTTTACGGCCCGAATGGACTTCTTGACCACGCCCTCACCCTTTTTTTCAAAGCCCCACACACCTACACCGGTGAAGATCTTCTCGAGTTGCACGTGCACGGCGGAACGGCGATCGTCAAGGCGGTGATGGCCGCCGTTGGAAGTTTTCACCAGCCTCAAGAGGGCATCAGTGTACGGGTGGCTCAGCAAGGTGAATTTTCAAAGCGTGCGTTCCTAAACGGCCGTTTAGATCTTGCGCAGCTCGAGGGAGTTCGGGACAGCATCGATGCGGAGACAGAATCTCAGCGTCGAAGTGCCGTGGCGTCGCTTTCTGGCGCAAACAGTCTGTTGTTCCATTCATGGCGCCAGCAGATTGTGCGCCATGAGGCCATGCTCACCACAGTGATTGATTTCGGCGAAGAACACGATTTGGCCGAAACTGCGCTGCTTGTCGATTCCGTCGCCGCCGACGTGGCTGCGTTGGCGGCAGAGATCAGAGCATACTTGCGCCGTGTCCGGCTGGCCGATGTTCTACTAAAGGGAATAAGCGTCACCCTTGTGGGCCCGCCAAACGCCGGCAAGCTGTCGCTACTTAACTACTTGGCCAACCGCGAAATGGCCATTGTGTCTGACATCGCAGGCACCACACGCGACGTCATCGATGTGCCTCTTGACATAGATGGCTATAAAGTTGTGGTGGGCGACACCGCGGGCATCCGGGCTATGCTGGACGCCGACAGTGTTGAGCAGGAAGGCATTCGCCGGGCCAAGAACCGTGCTTTGGCTGCTGATTTCGCCTTAACCGTCGTGTCTTGCGACGAGCCCGTCTCGGCCGACGTCCGTTCCCACTTGGACCTTCTAAAGGCCCAGAACGTGCCCGTGATCGTTGTCGCCAACAAGTCCGATCTTGCCGGCAACCTCTCCACCAACGAGGTCAAGCAGATGTTTGCAGACTCGCTCGATGTCAGCCCTAACTGCGTGTTTCCCGTATCCTGTATAACCGAGTCCGGCATGCTGCTCCTCCGCCAGCACTTGGTAGACACCTTTCTGCTGCTATCCATGGCCGACGGCCACGACCCGATTCTGATTTCTGCCCGAGCCCAGGATTTGCTCGAGAACGATGTTCTTTATGGCTTGGAGCAATTCGATGTGTGGAAAGACTCAGAGGATGTTGTCTTGGCCTCGGGCTGTCTCCGCCAAGCCTTGGATGGTATCGGAAAGATCACAGGTGACGCAGTCGGCGTGGAAGAGATCCTTGGCGTCGTGTTTTCCAGCTTTTGCATAGGTAAATAAAACTCTCATTCTTAGGAGTCGAGCGAAATAACGTAGAGCGTGAACTTCTCTACGTCCCAGTTGAGCTTGATCTGCTGCAACTGATGGCGCGTGTGACGTCCTGCCACTTCAGCAGAGTCTTCTTCAGACCGTTTCTTTTTGAGCGTCTTCGACAAGGAGGGTGACAACCTCAACTCAAAGTTGATCACATTGAGCCCATGCTCTAACTTCAACTCGTAAGCAAGATTAAGAAGCTTGGTCTTTTGGTCCACAGGGTCGGTCTCCTCGGAGATTTCAAACCCACCACTGACTTCCTCGTCGTTCAAGATGAGCGAACACATAAAGTCTTCCTCTGCCTTCCCCTTGAGTAGCCCTTGGCCCTCGATCAAGTCATCCTTCTTGATATTGTAGATAAGCTCATGTAGGGAGACTTTGAAGTTGACGAGTGGCGATGAGTCCTGGGGTAGAGCAATCGAGTATGCCTTGGAGGAGAACCCGAGCGGCTCAAACTTATAATCAAACAATGATGCCATGTTCGACTGTGGCATATCCGGGTACATGTCTTTCAAAACCTGCTCCAGGCGTGAGAGCTGGTGTTGAGACTGGCCAGCTAGCGCGTTCATGACCTTGGACACCATTGACGCGGATGACGAAAAACCGACCCTGCGGATGAAAACTTCGTCGCTAGGAGGAGTGGTTCTCGACTTGCCCATAGCACACGACTCAGAGGTAGTCATCATATCGGATTCGTCCCGCGAGCCGTCTTCATCGTCGTCTTCCTCGACGTCCTCCTCCTCCTCTTCCTTCTTCACCTTGAGGGCGAGGGCCGCTTTTCTTTGCTCTTCTTCCACCACCTTCTTGGGCTTTCTGCCTCTCTTTTTCTTAGGAGGCTCATCAGCCGGTGGACTGGATTCTGCTTTGTGTTTCAACGACAACTTCAATTTAACGGGCTCTTTGGGCGCCTTCAACTTGAGCTTCAACCCAGACTTCGAGTCGGGCGCAAACTTAGCCTGGAGTTCTGCAAACTTCTCCTCGAAGAGCTCGGACAATTTTTTCAGATCCTCGTGAATAAGCGACGAGGGGTCATTGTAGGCCTGCGCATTTATGAAAATCAAATCTGTGGCATCGTGAAAGGCCTTCAAATTATCGCCCATGGATGCATCAGCCGAAAACAACGAGCCATGAATCTGTTGCTTGACGCTATTGAATGACGTGGGGTGTGAAATGACATCAAAATAGTCCGGGTACTCGTCACGGTTGATATCGTTCAAGAACGGGCCGCTGAGCGTACCGTCACCGGGGAAGTCGTGGGCAATCACTTCGTCCAAGACATCAGTACAAGCAGTAGCCAAATCGTCGACCGTGGGAGTGGCAGCGTCTTCCGCAGCGAAGCTGCCGGCGTTCTCTTGCACATACTCCAACAACTTGGCCGCATCTTGCACAATCCACGACTCGGGGTCGTTATACTTGACGGCATTGTTGTACATGAGCTGGAAGTCGTCTATAAGCAGCTCATCATCGGGGTAGGCGCCTTTGGCAGCCGTTTTCTGGATCTCGTTGAGCGAAATGGGCTCATCAATCAATGTGTAGTAGTCGGGGTAAAGCTTCTTTGAGGGAAGCTTGACAAACGCGGTGACGAGGAGTCTCGTGTTGTCTTCATCTTGCAAAGTTTCGAGGTCATCGAGCAATGCAACATATGACGTGTCGGATCCTGCCAGGTTTGGCCTTTTGGAAGCGGCAGATTCGGCCGCGGCGACTCTCTTGACTCGAGGCATGGTGTGACAAGCTGACGTGTAACAAGCTTCTGGTGAAGTTGGTGTAGGCGTTGTTGATGGTTTGTTGAGAGTCGTGCCGTGTTCCAAACTCTGGCGCGGCTAGCCATTGCCCACTGCGCTGGTGGTGCTTAAATACACTAGGGCGAATGATGGGTACGCGATTGGATTTTTCTTTCCGAAGACACGGCCTTTTTCGAAACACTCGTAAAACACTCGTGAAACATCCCTGAGACACCCGTGTCCGCCACTGTGCCATCTTTGCCTCCCGTTGTGCATTAAAAGCACCTGGTGCCCGCTGCGTTTCCGGAGCAGCAGCCTGCCTACGTTCCGCAGCATGGCGCGCGCTACAGCCGCTCACCGGCCCTGACTCTCGCCATCTTCATCGATCCATTATCACACATTTTCGAGATGGCACCGCCTGCTGAAAGTGTCACCGTATTGTATGGCAGTGAGACCGGAAATGCTCAAGATTACGCTCATTTTCTAGCCCGCAAGCTCCGCTACTGCTCGTTGAAACCCACGGTGGCGGCATTGAATGACTACCCGTTGAAGAACCTTGTGACGGAAACCAAGTTTCTCATCATTCTCTGTTCCACTACGGGCCAGGGCGAAATCCCGCGTAACGGTAAGAAGTTTCTCAAGTTCTTGTTGAAGAAAAAATTGCCCCAGGATCTCCTAAACCACGTCCAATTGACCACATTTGGTCTAGGCGACTCGTCGTACCCGAAATTCAACCATGCCATCCGCAAGCTCCACACGCGTTTGCTTCAATTGGGCTGCGGTGAGCTTTGTGCTCGTTGTGAGAGTGATGATATGTCCGCAGAGGGCGCTGACGGCTATTTCGCTGAGTGGCTCAACACCTTGATTCCTGCGCTCCGTGCCCACTTTTCTCACCTTCCGCTTATAGACGAGCTGGTGCTCCTCCCCCCAGAATACCTGCTTGAGGTCATCAACAACGGTCCCGCCATTGTACCTTCTGCTGACCTCAACTTGACGCGGCAGGCCGATCTTCGGGTCGGAACCGTCACCCGCAATGAGCGCATCACGGCCGCTGATCATTTCCAGGACGTTCGCCATTTTGCCGTGGAACTGGACAAAGACAACTTGCAATATAGTCCAGGTGATACTTTGGCTTTGTACCCTCCGAATGACGACAGAAGCGTGCAGCTTCTACTCGAGTCGCAGCCAAACTGGCTCCAGATTGCTGATCAGCCACTTGTGATCCACAGTGAGATCAGCATGGAAGGCGGCCTCATCAGCAGTGAAAACCTCACGTTGCGAACCCTTTTGAAGTACCATTTGGATATCATGTCAATTCCCCGCCGGTCTTTTTTCTCGCTTCTCTGCCATTTTGTCGATGATTCCACCGAAGACGGTAAGCGGGAAAAAGAAAAGTTGCACGAGTTCACCATTCTTGAGGAAAGCGAAGAGCTCTACAACTACGCCAACCGGCCCCGCCGGCTGATCTTGGAGACACTTTTGGAGTTCGAAAATAACCTCACCATCCCTGTTGAGTACGTTCTTGATCTCTTTCCACCTATCAAGGTGCGACTTTTCCTGATTGCCTCTCGGCCCTCGCCCAGGCTGGCTGAGCTTGTTATTGCGGTGGTAGAATACAAAACCATGTTGCGAAGGATTCGCCGTGGTCTTTGCACAAAATGGATCAAGGACTTGCCGGTGGGCGCAAAACTCGTATTTTCTACGCATCTGTCCAACCTCAAATTTCTGCTTCCATCCTTGCCTCTTCCTCCGCTTTTGATGATTGCTGCTGGTACAGGCATTGCCCCTATGAAGTCCCTCGTGGAGCAAGCGGGACATGACCAGGAAATGCATTTGTTCTACGGGTTCCGTGATGACTCAAAAGACTATCAGTTCCCCGAGTTATGGCACGAAACTGAGACAAACGGAAAATTGCAACTCTACAAGGCTATCTCGCGGAAGACAGGCTATCCTTACAAGTATGTTCAAGACCGTTTATTCGCCGAAAAGGAGTTGGTGGCAAGGCTTTTGGTGCAAAATAACGCCATCATCTTCTTGTGCGGCTCAAGCGGAAAAATGCCCACGCAGATCCGCATGACGTTGACAGAAATTTTGAATGACCACGTGGAAGACGCCGCTCGCTTCTTGTTACTGCTAGAAAACAACGGCCGGTACATCCAAGAGACGTGGTGATGGCGTTTCGAGATTGGAACCGTTTAATTACCACTCAGTGTGTCCTGCACACACGCAGGTGCCGGTCCATGGACAAGCAGAACCAAATGCGCTACAACCAAAGTGAAAACATCCACACATGCTTGCACACGTTCTCAGAGCTCGCTCCGGCGTTGCTCGCTCCGTTACATTTGCCAGGTGGGCGTCCGCCAAATATCCGCCGCAGATCACGTTGGACGGAAAAACCTACGACACTGACGAGTGGACCAACGTGCCCAAGCTGATTTTGGAGCTCACAAGCCGCCAATTGCACCAAAACCCCAACCACCCAATTGGAATCCTCCGCAATCTCATCCAATCGAGCTTCCAGGGCCTCGGATACACTTTCTACAATGACTTCAAGCCTGCGGTGACGACGTTCCAGAATTTCGATGTTCTTGACTTTCCCGCAGATCACCCGGGCCGTTCCAAGCTGGACACTTACTATTTGAACCGTACCCACTTGCTTAGAACTCACACGTCTGCACACGAGCACGAATGCTTCCAAGTGTGCCCCACACCCGGCTACTTTATCACCGCCGACGTCTACAGAAGAGACGAGATCGACAGAACGCATTACCCTGCGTTTCATCAGATGGAGGGCGCTCGTTTGTGGTCTCAAAAAGACCCTAACTTGATGGAGACGCTCAAGAAGGATATCGCAGAAATTCCCGAAACAAACATCATCGTGGAGGACCCATTCAGAGACCAGCCAGCCAATGACGGCAATCCTCGTCAAGGGTATATGAGCAGCGAAGAAACTGTGTTGATTAGCACGCATTTGAAAAAAACTGTGGAGTACATGGTGCATTTGGTTTTTGAGAGGGCAAGAGAGTCTGCGCTTCGTGCTGGCTCGACGGAGGAGTACCTTCAGGAGCCATTGAGAGTCCGCTGGGTAGAGGCTTATTTTCCATGGACCAGTCCGTCGTGGGAAATTGAGGTTTGGTGGAGAGGCGAGTGGCTCGAGTGCTGCGGGTGTGGTGTCGTGCAACAAAGCATTCTCCGCAACTCTGGACTCAGCGACGATAAGCTCGGCTGGGCGTTCGGCATCGGCTTGGATCGTATCGCCATGCTTCTTTTTGGAATCCCCGACATTCGTCTTTTCTGGACGCAAGACGAGCGTTTTGCGCGGCAATTTGCCCAGGACACCATTTCCACCTTCCAGCCCTATTCCAAGTATCCAGGCGTGAAAAGAGACGTGAGCTACTGGCTTCCGGACAACTCGCCACTCCACGTCAATGATGTAATGGAGATTGTGAGGCTGCACGGTGGTGATTTGGTTGAAAGCGTTGTGCTCAAGGACGAGTTTGTGCACCCAAAGACCGGCAAAAAGTCCCAGTGCTACGGTATCAACTACCAGTCTATGGACAGAAACTTGACCAATGACGAGATAAATGCCATCCATAAGTGTGTGGAGAGCGAGTTGGTGGAGGCGTACAACGTGGAGATTCGTTGATGAAGAAGCAGATAAAAGATCGGAATAAAAGAAAAAAATGAAAGAAAAAAAAATTTGAAGAGACAAGAAGAGCATGACAGTGAACATCGACACATCAAACGAAGAAGCAATTTTTAGAAGAATGACATCAAACCCTGTGGTGAAGAAGGTGCCATACAGCGCTCATGAAGCGCGCCTGCACATAGGTGGTGCGGGAAGCGGTGAGGAAAAATTCAGCTCCAACAGGTTTTCAAGCACAGGCTACCATGTTTGCCAGAGGACTTTTCGGTGGCGTCCGGGCCATCCATGCCGGTTTTCAATTTACCAAAATGGCTCCACCTACAACTAGCGTGTTCAGCGCCGTGATGAAGCGTTTTAAGCACGAGTACGCGCCAAGATACAAGAGAGTCAGAAAGGCATTCAAGGGCCGGGTGACCGTGCGTACTGGAGGATCTGTCAAAGGAAACTCGCTCGAGTTCGGACAGTACGGTTTGAGATTGAAGTCGGAGGGTCTTCGAATGACCGCCACGCAGCTCAAGGAGGCCGACAAGGTGATTTCGAGAGAAATTAGACCATCGGGAGCCACATTGGTGACCAGATTCACGTGCAACACCGCCGTGTGTGTTAAGGGTAACCAGACCAGAATGGGTAAGGGTAAGGGAGCATTCGACCACTGGGCGTGCCGTGTTCCAACCGGAAAGGTTTTGTTCGAAATCAACGGCAAGATCCACGAGAAGGTGGCCCGCGAAGCCTTGAGAAAGGCCAGCGAAAAGTTGCCCGGGCTCTTTGAAATCATCGACGAAAACTCCAAGGTCCGCGTGAGTACCACTGACTTGATTGACAAGCCGCAGAAGGTGGACTACGTCGAGGTGATGCAGGCAAGACCCACGAAGAAATGGACCAACATCCAGATGTCCAAGCTCCCCGAGTACATGATGTACCGTGGACGCTAAATGTATATAGGCGGACAGGAGTCCAACACAATATTGACTGATACGATTACAGCGACACAGTAGACGGGCAAGTGGGAACGGCACCAACCCATGGTCAGTCACGTGCACCCATGATACACCACGAGACATAGCACCCACCACACAGAGCACAGTGGACAAAAGGCAGGCCCGCCACTTTTACCGATGTCCTCCAACAACACCAGCGGGCTTATCGCCAAGGCACTTGCCCTTGCGCGTGGCACGATCGAGCGTGACACAGAGGTGTCTACAATTGACCTTAGTTTATTGAGCAATCTCAATACCAACCAATTTCTCAACTACATCAAATTGGAGCAGCAATTGGCGGCGCTTGGGAACGACGCGGATGCGGTGGTGGCCGTTGCAGCAGAAGCAACTGCGTTACTGGCCGACTTGGCTGCGGTGGAACGCCAGGTGGATGCTCTAGCGGGCGTGACAGATGAGTTGCATCGATGGACGAAAGACGTGGAAAAGCGCCGGTGATTCTTTGGAGGCGAAGACAATGAAAGAGGCTGAGAACGTGGAAATTCCGAAGCATGGGAAACGGAGGAGAGTCATGCCGTACCTGCCGATGTGTCGGTCGTTTTGTGCCACCCGCCGCATGGTGTTTTGCGCCCGCATCCAAAGTGAATCCGCCTACACATTTGCAAATGCAGACAGCTGTTTTCATGATGGCTATGATTGCGTGGCATGCGGTGGTGCTGGTGCTGGAAAGGGTCCCGGAAACTGCGCTGGCGCCGCCCGGGCCCGCTCGTGACTTGGCGTTCATGACTGACGTGGCACACTTCGCAAACTCACTTAACTCGCGAGTCGTAGCGGCACAAGGGATTCCGTGGATCCGGCAAATGTTCGCAGCCAAGAAGGAAACGACAGATTTGGCGGTGGCTGGTCTGGAGTGTCTGGAAAGTCTGGATGATCCGGAGCGTCTGGAGTGTCTGGAATGTCTGGAGTGTCTGGAATGTCTGGGATGTCTGGGATGTCTGGAATGTCTGGAATGTCTGGAATGTCTGGAGTGTCTGGGAAGTCTGGGAAGTCTGGGAAGTCTGGAGATTCCGGACTGCCTGGAGAGTCAGAAAAGTCTCGAAGATCCGGAGCGTCTAGAGGATCCGGAATGCCTGGAAAGTCCGGAGATGGCACTGGATCAGGCACCAGAGCAGCTGCTGAACAAGAAAACCATGGTGCTCAAAAAAGCCAATGGAGTCGTCAAGCTTGTAGTGGAAAAGAAGAATACAAAACTAGATACTGACTTCTCCATGACCATGCGATGGCGTCCTTTTAAGGTAAAAAAGAAGTTTAAAAAGATTATATTCTACTTACCCAAGAAGCTTGTTTCGAAGGCCGGCTCGAAACTTGGCCAATGGTCCGAAACAGACGATCCAGGGCTCCAAGATCCTTGTGACGATGAACCTGGCCCGCCTACAGAGCCGCCGGTTCCATCTGAACCTTGCGACCAGGAAAATGACGGCTCGGATGAGTTTCCTCGAAAAGATGAGTTTCCCCAAAAAGATGAGTATCCCCAAAAAGATGAGTATCCCCAAAAAGATGAGTACCCCCAAAAAGATGAGAAGAATGACTGCGATGACGAGGGAGACAACAAGCAGGATTCTGGCGAAGGCGAAAGTCTCAACGAATACCCCAACCATAACCCAGGTGAAATGGATTCAAATGATCCATATATAAAAGCAGGCTCGGACGCTGAAGGAACATACACAAGGGCAATTTCCTCTCACTTGATAGCATCTAACAACCGGCCAAAAAAACCACTCGGATCTCTTGATGCGGGCGTGGCTCTCCATGACACAGATGACGAGGCCCTGTGGCAGTACAGCGAGTCGGAAGATGGTCTCTGGGACGATGAAGACGCCTCCGACAGTGACGGCGACGGCTATAGTGAGGGCGGTCGCGGGGTAGATAGCGGGGGCGATGAAAAAAGTGGTGGCGGCGACACCGACCAGGGCACAACTCCGGAACCTGCTCCGGAATCTCCAGGAGACACACAAAACCCACACAAACACTATTCGTACGAAGAGCTTAAAAGCTTGACCCGCGACGCCCACCTCGACGTGTTTGGACTCAGTTTAGCCACAGGTAAGCACAGCCGCCACTCCAACGCCTCGCGCAGGGACTCGCCCCAGTTTGTTCTTGTGGACTCGAGCATTTTGGTCAATGTCGTGTGCCCTCACGTGCACAACGACTTCCACAGTGCTCCTCAGACATGGGGGAAGACACGGCCCGTACTGATTGAGTTGCCGGGGAACAAGACACAACCGACGACTGCTGCCATGCCGCCATTTTTTCCCGGCCGCATGGCCCGCTCGTCGGCGCCTCGGACGTTGCTTCACCGTTTCCGTCTAGTGAGCCTTGCATTCGTTGCCTCACTTGCGTAGGACAAAGTTAATGTGTCGCAAGAGCTTGTGTCATAAAAGAGCCCACTTGTGAAGCGCCGTTGGTATTCGTAGTGCTTCGGGTGGTTGGTTCCTGACAAGACTTGACTCATTAAGCTCGAGGAGTTCAAAGCTCGATGACTGTTGTGTCTAGATAGCCAACCATGAGGTCCTACTTCTTTGCTTGATTGGAATTCAGAGCCGGAATTGATTCGAAAGCCTTAAGGCTTGCAATTTGGCAAGCACTGGTGAATGTCACGCTGCAATCGATCGGTCTATGACTCCTGAAGCGCCCTGAGACGCAGCTGCATCTCGTCCAACATACCTTCGTCAGCCTCGTACTCCTCCACCACCGGTGCTTCCATCGCTTCGGGTTCGTTTGGAACAGACACCTGCTGCGTAGGCACTTCGGCCCTCACCTTGGAGAGTTTGTCTTCCGTCAAAGACTGTATGATGCGATCGACCTCTTGCTGAGACTCCTCCTCCAACTCGTCATCAAGTTCGTCGACCTCCACCATGTCGTCCACCATTTCATTGATAATACCGGCCTTCATCAACTCCTTGGACAACTCTTGCATGGTTCCGGTGATGGCGCCCACATTGATCAATGAGTTGACATCCTTCATGATTGCCGTCGATGACTGGAGCGAATTCGTCAACTTTTTCATCTGCCACTGTTCGTTGATCGACATGGTGATGGACTCGAGCCGAGTTTTTGACACATGAAGCTTCTTGTGCTGTTGATTGATGTTGACAAGCTCGCGGGCATAGAGTTTTGCCGATTTCTCGTCGCCTGCACGGGCCGCCTTCTTGATGAGTCCCTCAGACTTCTTCTTCAAAGGCTGGAGCTGCCCAAGCGATCTTTCAAGCTCCCGCTTGTTTTTGCGGAGAAGCAGGTTGATCTTGCGCATCTGACGTTAGTAAATTCGAACGAAATAATATCAGGCGACATTCGGTGTCACTGCAGTGGCCATACGCACCTGCTCTTTGGGATCAGGGCCCCATATTTTCTTTGAAATGTAATCCATTGGTGACCACTGGCAGCAGCCGTGGACGATAAGACTTGTAATGCGCGTGGTGTACGGGTGTCGTCTTTACCTACACCTTTCTCTTCGCTGGCAGCCGTGTTGCCACGCCGGTGGCCGCTGCACAATTCCCCCCTGCCCCCGCTTTCGCCAGGTCTGGATGTGCGGGTGCATCAAGCGCCGTCCTCCTACAATGTTCTCGTGTCACGGTTTATTTCGCGAGCAGCAGCTCGACAGTGGCTTAAATGCAAATGAATGGGCAAATCTATCGGTATGGAGCGTCAGCGTCGATGCAGTACTGCAACTCTTGCTCCCACTTGTCACCATTCTCCAACAACTTCTCCTTGTTGTACAACAACTCCTCTCTGGTCTCGGTACTGTACTCCACGTTGGGCGACTCCACAATGGCGTCCACCGGACACGATTCCTGGCAGTAGCCACAGTAGATGCACTTGGTCATGTCAATGTCGTACTTGTAGGTTCTTCTGGAGCCGTCGACACGCTCTTCGGCCTCGATGGTAATGGCTTGGGCCGGGCAAATGGCCTCACACAACTTGCAGGCAATGCACCTCTCTTCTCCGCTGGGATATCTTCTCAAGGCGTGCTCACCTCTGAACCGAGGAGAGATGGGGCCTTTTTCGAATGGGTAGTAGATGGTGTAGGGACTGCGGAAGTACATCTCCATACAGATGTACATACCCCTGGCAATTTCGTTCATGAAGAAGAACTTGGTGGCCTTGGACAACGCAGACTCGCTGCTTTCTTCCCAAGTTTTTGGTGTGGCTTGTCTGAAACCTTTTGGCCAGACGGCTTGTGTAGAACCACCAGTGGTCAAGTATTCTGTGGCAGGGGAGGCGGTGGCAGCAGGCTTCGCAAGTCTGGCCGAGAAGGCCAAACCACGGGCGCTGTTTCTGGCAAAGGATTGCAACATGATGTGGTAGGAAGCCTGAGGCAATTTTTTGTTTTCTGGTGTAACGAGAAAACACCCGCTGCTGATTGGCCGCGCTCCGTCACGTGCCCACAAGCGCGTGGAAAATTGTTTATCACGTGATGTGCATCATGTGGGAATGATCACGTGTGTTGTTGGCTTGGGCTGCTGCCGAGTCACGTGTCCTCGTGTGTCCGCGCCCGGTGGCGGCATGTGAGTCTTCTCCACCTCCGCGGCGCTTTACTAATTCATTACGTGATCCTGCCGGCTTAACTCTGTCCGATAGTATTCCCTTAGCCAGCCTCAGGCAAACTATCGATTTGAAATCTCTTGCACCTGCTTCATCCCTGTTTCATCCTTAGCTCACCCTTAGCTCATCCCTGCTTCATCCTTGGCTCATCCCTGTTTCAGATTCGTTCCATATTGGCTAATTTTCACCACCACTTTATACACCATCCGAGGCCCCATCATGATCCAATCCCACGTCGAGCCCACGCCCGTGAGAAACGCCTTGTTTGAAAGCATACCGCTTGTTTCTCCTGCTCTCACGCCTTCCACAGACGTGCCGCTGAGTCCGCAAGTACCGCCCGCTATTTCGCAAGAGGAGCGGAACAAACTCCCCATCCACGATTCACTTCCCCATGTCCGCTGCATTGCCCGTGCCCGGATTCCAACAGTCCAGGGCCCAGAAATCTTCCTCCATTTGTACGAAAACGACCTAGATCAAAAGGAGCATTTGGCCATCGTTTTCGGCGAAGATATCCGTTCCCGCTCGCTTTTCCAACAAAGACCCAACGACACCCAGCAAGATCGCATGACACGCGGCGCTTACGTGGGCAAATTGTTCCCTGGGCGTACGGAAGCCGACTACGACTCCAAATCGGACCAGCGGCTCCGCTTTGCGCCCGACGGTGCGTTGCTTACGGACGACGAGTTGACTTTCTCCGACGACGCCATGGTGCGTATTCACTCCGAGTGTTATACCGGCGAGACTGCGTGGTCTGCTCGTTGTGACTGTGGCGAACAATTCAATGAGGCCGGGCGTCTCATGGGCGAGAACGGCCACGGTTGCATCGTATACTTGCGCCAGGAAGGCCGTGGAATTGGCCTTGGCGAGAAATTGAAAGCATACAACCTTCAGGATCTTGGTGCCGACACTGTGCAAGCCAACCTTCTCTTACGCCACCCTGCGGATGGGCGCTCGTTCTCCTTGGCCACGGCTATTCTCGTGGACTTGAACTTGTGCAACATCAAGCTCTTGACCAACAACCCAGACAAGATCGTCGCGGTCGAAGGCAAGAACCAAGACGTAAAGGTGGTTGAGCGTATACCCATGGTTCCGTTGGCATGGAGCTCGGAAAGCGGCATCAAGTCTACCGAGATTGAGGGCTATCTCAGTACAAAGATCGAGCGCATGGGCCATTTGCTAGAAAAGCCCATCCGCATCTAGTCTGTCACAAGCCCATCCGTATCTGTTGGGTTAATGGAAGACGAGTCAGCGTCGAAATTTTAAAACATCCTGTATTATAGTACATATAAAGCCGACATGAATCACGAGCTTGGCGTAGTGGAGTCAGTCAATGGCTGGGTCGAGGCATTAGACGTGGCAGAGGCTGAGGCGGCGGTGACTGGCTCCGCGTCCAGGGCCGAAGTGTTTTTAGACTTCTTCAAGGCCGCCAACCGTGTGGCTTCCTCGTGCACATCAGCCACCTCCTTCGTGACCAGCTTGTAGAAGTCGTGGACCTTGGCGCCGTATGGCGAGGCCGAGGCGCGCTCGTAGTAGTGCTGGAGCTTCTTAGAGTAAAAGCT